>JANITX010000008.1:31601019-31611754 GCA_027564395.1 Erythroxylum ulei
TCCCAACTAACTAGTTCTTATTGAACTAGTCTCATAAGCCCCATCTTTTTATTCCAATTGTCTCTAAATCTACA
This sequence comes from Erythroxylum ulei, assembly GCA_027564395.1. Taxonomy (NCBI): domain Eukaryota; kingdom Viridiplantae; phylum Streptophyta; class Magnoliopsida; order Malpighiales; family Erythroxylaceae; genus Erythroxylum; species Erythroxylum ulei. The sequence continues at coordinate 31,601,094 of JANITX010000008.1, forward strand.
AAGCCATTTTCTCACAAATTCTAAAGTCATCTATAAATTTCTCCAATACCATTTAACCCATTTCTATATCCTTCCAACAATTTACTTATCACTTGGCATATTTCCTAGTCCAGTAACACTCAATATTTAAGGAAATTTCCCCCAAATTCACCAAAATTTCTAAATCAATACATATATACTCCACATTGATTTTTAATACAATTAATTCACAATTCTCAATAAGAATCACATGTCACATATATAAATCAATTATACCCAACAATTGTCAATGAATGCATGTACAATTATTTTAATGTGTGCAAAAATTTAGATTCACGTGCGTGTATGCCAATAATATGCATGGGCATGAAAAATGTATTTTCTTAATCTTTCACTATTCTCAAATTTACCGTATGTTTGGGTTCTAACTCTTAATATGGGAACGGGATGTTACATTTCTCCCCTCCTTAATAAAATTTGTTCTTGAAATTCTTATCTGTTTGATCAGGAAGGCAGGGGTATTGTTTCCTCAATTACTCCTCCGTTTCCCACTTATCTTCATCACTTAAATAATTTCTTCTAATTGACCATAATTAATGTAAGTAATCCTTCCTCTAATCATTTCTTCAGGTATCACATTATCTTAACAGTTTCCTCAATATAATTCAGGTTACTTGAAATTTTCTACTTCGCAAGCTGACAATACATCTTTGTCAGATCATATCATTATCTCTTAACATATTCATATATCACATATTATGAATTGAGGCATCTTTATTGATAATACTACTCATCAATAAATTCATGTGGACCAATACAATTCGAGCTTAGTTTATCCTTTTTCCTAATCTGAACACACTATATACTCAATCTAAGTACACCTTGGCAAGGTGATACTCTCAGAGACGTTTCATCTTTCATTTCATATTTCAGATCTCTTTAGTGTTACAACACTTAACTCTTATATCCATCTCACTATAATCCATAACCTCGATGTTGATCCATATAACTCTTTTATCTTTCTTGAATCACTTAATTTCTATTATAGATCAGTTTCACTTATCAACAATATCTTGAATCAATTCTAGCCTTTAACTATTTTTAGGCCCTTTTCATTCGGTGTAAGGGCGAACGACTCCTTTTGTCGTATTACGCCTCATACAATATTCTAACGATATCATTATGATAATTATTGTTATGCTTAAAGTTACTTAGAACTATAACTTGATCTCATGTTCCTATGAACTCCAAAATTTAAGTTTTAAGCATATCTCCAATAGTTAAGACTATTACCAACTTATATATGTAATCACTTACTTTTACATCCTTGGCCGTCAAATGCTATTTCGGTGTATTCCTAAGGATGTATATCATAGGTTGTTATTTGTGCTTATCTAACAATCTCTTTGCTCAATCATCTCTATCGGGTATACATACTTCTTATTTCAATCACAAAATATCGATCTTCCAATTCAAACTCAAAAATTCAGATTCATTTTTAGTTCCTCTATAAGATTCACAATCCTGAATCCTTATCTTTTAGGCTTTGTTAATTCTTTCGTGTAAAACTGATCTTAAATTTCAATAGCTAATAGTACTTTGAAATGCCCAAAATGTAACTCGACATTTTATGCTCTTTATTACACTAGGTTTGGTAACCTCAATATCTGAATTTGTACTATTCTGTTATAGAATTGTCTGTTCAATGTATCAGATTACACGCTACCTTTACCAGTATAGTACTGATTTGTACATTCCATTCAAACTCAAGAATTTCCTCAATCTTTACTGATCTGTATATTCATATATATATATCCAAAATGTTTCTGTACCTATACTGTCTTCAAGCTTTCAAAGCAATTACTATTGCAGCAAGTTCTAAATCATATATCAAATAATCAACTCATGAGACTTAATTGTCTCTATGTATACAAACTCACTTTATTTTGCTGCATTAGATCGCATCCTAATCTCTAGTGTGAAACATCATTGTATACTACATAATCTCCAACTCCCAATGATATTATTATCATTGGTGTTATAAGTCCTAAAAATTCTCTTTACATTCAATAGTCCATACGATTTACACATTTTTCCTCGGACATTTTTGTCAAAGGCTAAGATCATTAAAAGCTCCTTAACAACTTCTGGTAGTGTCCAATATATAGCTAGTTCTAAAGAACTCCAAATCTCTTATAATTTCCTTGGAATTTCTCACTTCGTTCTTACTTCAACTCTCTTTGGGTCTCTTTAATTTTCAATATCATAATACTGTCGGGGGTATTTGTTAATTCAAACAAATATTACCAAAACTCCATATGCCCTTGATTAGTTCTCGTAATTCCTTAAGTCACTTGTTCCTCGATGAGGTAATATTATCTCATGGTATTTTCAATTTTCCAATTGACTTATCTTTCTTGAATAATTTTCTCCATTCTTTAGATTTCCTTAGATTTCATATTGACTTATTCTAATGTCTGCTCATTCATACCAGTTTCTTCACACAATTCAATTTATTTGCAAACTTAACTTTTTGTGTTGGTAACACATTCATTAGATATAATTTGTATCTCCCACACATATTTACACAGAATGTGACGTGGACCTAAGTTCTCTTTATCTTAACAATAGTGTTACCTCAAATTTGAAAAAAATATCCACTCACACAATCGGATACTTTACATCAAACAAAATGCATACACTCTCAGTAGCATTTTCTAACTCTTATGCTTGAGTCTCTGTTAGGGATATGACTCCAATATTCACTTTTGACTCCTAAAGTATTCATTTATGATTTGTTGCTTCATTGATCTTTCTTAAATTAAATCATCTGGTTTATTGAACCTATCTCAATGAAATTCTTCTTTGAAAGAAGATTTCTTGCTGCTGTCCTCGATACTGCTCATGAAATCCTTATCAATTAGCTATTTTCCATAATTACTTATCAGTCATTATTAGTACCTCTAGAAGATCAATTTATGTCATAACTTGTATGATCAGAACATCCTTATAATAAGGCTCAGTGAGCCATTAAGCAATTTCATATACTCTAATACCTTGGTATATATCATCAAAATCATTACATCTTATCTAGAGGTGTATTCATGATAATTCACCAATTAATAACATCCGCTAATGATACCTGGATTCCAATTGATTCTAGACATCATTTCTCTCTTTGTTCTTGCCTACGATTGGGGTATCCCAACACGATCATGACAGAAACCTATTTTTTTCAGGCCACTATCATGCCCTGCACTTTTCCTTCTCATTATCAAACATACTAGCACAACTTTTACTCTAATTTTCTAGAATTTGCCCCTTTCGAGGCTACCTCATTTCATAATGAGTCAACTACCATATTGAGTGCATCAATTCTTCTCATTTGATTCTTCATCTTTTTCTTTCTCTCGTTCATACACAAACTCCTCTTGTATATGCATTTCTAACTTTCTCCTTACTACACATCATTCATCTCTTATAAAATCATTTATGACTATTTCATTCCCCTTTTACTCTTTCCTCATTTCTATCTCATTTTCCTATTTTCATTTGTTCATCTTATATATATATATTTGCAATCCATTTGGAGTTATAGTTGCATAATCATCTTGAAATTCTAATCTCAATCTCCACTAATATATTCTTACGGAGGATCATAGCTCTTGTCACATTAATCAACAACTATTTCAATTCCAAGTTCATCTTCTTAAGATCATAACAATTTTTGTTTTCATTACATTCTACTTGTACACTTTAACCTAATCACTTCTACTTATATCCCTATTTTCCTCAAACAATCCATGATAATACATTCACATCTTTATCACATTCAGGGATATATTACCACAATACAATATTGGTGTCATATTCAATAATACATCCTCTAATACAATTGCATTGAATCATTATTTATCATACCCAACCATGTACTATTTCCCATTTCTAATTATCCACAACTTTCATTTTCTTTCATTCTGAAAGAGCATCACTCTTCTCACTTAGTCTATCAACTCAAACTCTTAACACATGCTCATGTGTGTGCCTCATGTAAATGCGACTCAGACTAGGGATCAGTTGCTACTGTGTGCTAAGACATATCTAAAATACATATAACTTGACTATTTTTTTTAAAATGCCTATGTAAGATACTAATTCTGGGCTCTAATACTAACCAATGTAGCACCCCACTCTTGCCAGACATGCACTTGACACCCTAAGTGATATCCGGGTCGAAGGTGACATGCTAGCACACTCAGTCAGTAAAATCTCATTACAATTTTTTTTTTCATTATAAAACATTGCACACTTTCGCAAAAAATCAATAATCAAATCGGGCCTATTTTATTCATAAACTTTTTCAATAACATTTAAAATAATTACACTAAGATCAATTTCATTTACAAACCTTTCCATTTTAGAGAGTTATTACAAAATAGAATTGATCAATACACATGATACAAAAACTTCAGAATATATTCTTTCATGCAAAAAATAATGAAAATAATTGTGCAAACGTGAACTGATCCCGACCTCTATCTCTTACTTGAAAGCCTATAACTGTCCCGTATCCATTGTAGATACCAGGCTCATTAATAACTGTCCTATATCTATCGGGGGATTAAGATTCAATCTCTTCATACAATTTGTAACCCTATATTTCTAGTGTACTCCAATTCAAGAATCATCTCATTTGGAAATCTACAGATCAAGATATAACCGAAATACCAAAGCATGTTTAGTGAAATCTTACCAATTCATACTATTCCAACAGGTTCCCTCATCTTCATTTAATCAATCTTTTCCAAATCAATTCAAAATGCTACCATTTTTTTTTATAGAGAGGTAGAATAAAGTGTTAGGAACCTATTGGTTCAAGAATCAAGTCATTTGGAGGTCTAAAGAAGAAGTTATGATCGAGAGAAGAAAGACTATTCAGTTTGCAAAAAGGCTTTCGGGTGTGACAGATAAGGACAAAAATGCTAGACTATTTGTAAACACACTCAGTCAGACCGTCCCATATTTTACACTTGATCTCTCTCAATTGATTTTAGATTGCTATGATTTTTTATGGAGAGGAAAAACAATGTGTTACGAGTCCACTGGGTTATGCCTCATGTCATTTAGAGGTCGGACAAAGGAGATATAGCCAAAATACTAAAGAATGTTCATCAGCCTCCAACCTTCAAAGTTGCAATCGTTTGAACTCACGATCGTCTGCACTCGCGATTGTCTGCGATCGTCTGCACTTGCAATCGTCTGCGATCATCTGGATGATAGCGGCTTTCCCAGTCAGACTCCCTCTCTTCAAATCTCCATAACTTTCAATCCCGAACTCCAAAAATTTCAAACGTTATATCAATAAAAAGCTAAAAGAAATATCTACAACTATTTTCGAACTCTAATTCATTCTTTTGGTCATCTCTGAAAACCCTCACATATTTACGTATATGCATACATTCTCAGTGAAGAAATAGAGCCTTCATTTATGCTTTCTTCAAAATGTTTCTGCACCTAGTTATACATATTTTCCACTACACTCATTCAGTTCCATCAACTCTTCCATTTCATCTTAACTCATCTTTATATCACAAATTTATCTTTCACATTAACCCTACACTTATTTTCGGTTCATGTCTCTAACTAGCAAAAATATTCATGTATGTATACATATATACACAGTGAAAAAGGAAAACAGAGCATATATGTCTCTACCACTTGTATAATTTCTGCACTCTTCTTATGCATATTTTCCTTGATATTTCTAATCAATAAGCAACTCTACACCATCTCATAATAGAATAATCATTAATTATTCAAAAAATCACACATAAAAATTTTTCATCTCTTAAACCTTCGGTGTTCATGAAAAACATCCATTTTTATTCATGATCATGCAATGATAAATAAATCACCATTTTGGCTTCATAAACTAACAACTCTAAAGGATTTACACAATTCTTGTTAACACTCCAAAATCTTCAAATATCAAGAAGCCCTAATTTTCATGCAACCACATACTTCATTTTATAGATGGTTTGGGTCAGGTTTTTTTTAGGCAAAAGAAGTAGATATCAAAGTGGGAGTGGTAAAAGATAAGGAAAAGCAAAGTTTAGCCATGGTGGATATTTGATGAAAAACTCTGTGTAAGGGAACAAGATCGAATAAGATAACCACAAAGAAGATATTTTTAAGACAAGGCAAACAATGTCTTTGTCTTTCAAAGTTAAAGGAACAACTGTAAACTTTTTGAGATCAACTTTTCATGTGACACTTGTCACTCATCCATCTTTTAAGGCTTTAAATAGTTCTCATTTAACTAGTCCAACCAACTCCAATATTTTTACTGCAATTGTCTCCCAATTTTCAATATCATTTTCTTACAAATTCTAAGGTCATCAATAAAATTCTTCAATATCATTTAACTCTTATTTTTATTTCCATTTATCAATTTACTTATCCTAGTAGCATTTTTCCTAGTACAATAATACTCAACATTTTTGGAAAATTTCCCCATGATTCACCACAAATTGTAATTCAATATATAAATTCTCCACATCAATTTTTTTCCAATACAATTAATTCACAATCCACACATAATCACAATTATAATCAATTATACTCGACAATTGTCAATGAATGCATGTATAGTCTTTTTAATGTGTGAAAAATTTAAATTCACTTGTGTGTATGCTAACAATATGCATGAGCATGAAAAATGCATTTTTCTTAATCTCTCATTAATCCCTCAAGTATCGTACTTTCAGGTTCTAACTCTTAGTATAGGAACGGGATGTTAAAAATGCTATTTAGTTTGACTAATACCCCGGTATGACTTTGACAAATAAGGTATTTCAACCTTATTTAAATCACTTTGTAATTGTCTTTATTGATGACATTATGGTGTACTCAAAGTGTATAGAATGATCAAGACTGCTAAGGATATTCTCAGAGCTTGTGTTCTGGAGTTTCAAGGAGTATGGGATCAGTATGTAGCTTTTATTGAATTTGCCTATAATAATCAGTATCACAGTAGTATCGGTATGGCTCCATGCGAGGCATTGTACAACAGAAAGTGTCGTTTGCCTTTATATTGGGATGAAGAGGGCCTAAGAATTGTCGAAGGCCCAGAATTGATTCAGGATACTGTTGATAAGGTGAAATTGAACCGTAGCAGGATTAAGTAGCATAAGATAAACATAAAAGCTATGTGCATCAACACAGACGAGATATGGAGTATCAAGTGGGTGATAGAGTATTTCTGAGAGTATCACCTTGGCGAGGTGTGCTGAGATTAGGTAAAAAGGGTAAGTTAAGTCCAAAGTATATTGGTCCATATGAGATAATTGAAATAATTGGACCATTGGCTTCTAAGTTAACCTTACCTTCTAAAATGGCTCAGATGCATAATGTATTTCATGTGAGTATGCTTAGGCGATATCGGTCGGATCTAACTTATGTGATATCGACTCAAGAAATTGCAGTCTCTAGTAATTTGAGTTATGTTGAAGAACCAGTGAAAATAATTGGCTATTAGAATAAGCAATTGAGGAACCGAGTGATCCAAATGGTGAAAGTCCTTTGGAAGAATCATTCGATTGAGGAAGCCACATGGCAAATAGAGGAACATATGAGGAATCAGTACCCCTACTTCTTTGACAATTCAGGTAAGAATTTTGAGGAAGAAATTTTTTGTTAGGAGGGGAGAATTGTAACATCTCGTTACCTATGTTAAGGCTAGAATTGTGATTTATGAGAAACTACTGAGAAATTAGGAAATGCACATCATGCTTTAGTTAAATATAGCATGCACATTTTTACACATGAATATGATTGTACATGCATTCATTGACATTTTCCAGGTATAATTGATTTATAAATGCGATTAAAATGTGAATTGTGAGTTATTTGCATTAAAAAAATTTTGGAGACCGTTAGTATTATTTCAGAATTTTTAGTGAATTTAAGGTACATTTGGACTAGGAAAAATGCCAAGTGGTAGGATAAATTGATACATGAAAATTTTGGATAATTAAGCCTAAAATTGAGTGACATTTGGCATAGTTAAATTGGTGACAAATGGACTAGTAATTAAGTGACAAATGGATCAATTATTGTGTGACAAGTGGACCAATAATTAGGAGATATATGGACTGACTAATTGGTGACATATGGCAGCATCTTGAGAGGATTAGTGGCAGCATCCTGATTAGGCAAATGTAAGACATGCCTTAGGACAAATGTTGTGCTGTAAAGTTGACACCTAGCATGTTGAAGGAGCAAATTCCAGCAGCAATGTTTCTGTTGTTTCTCTCAACTTTCTCCACCAAATTTGCTCCAAATTTCTCCTGTATAATTTGCCTGAACCCTAGTCAAATTGTTGCACCAAAACCAGCCTTTTATCTTACAAAAAATAGACAAGAAAACCAGCTGAAAGTTACCTTCATCTTGCCATCCAAAATTAACCCGTTTTCATCATAAGTTTGTGAAGAGTTTTGCTTGCATGGAGACTTGATTTAATCTGAAGTTTGAGCTAAATTGAAAGCCTAAGAAGTAAGTGACAATGTGATCTTTATGATATGTTTGGTAGTTTGAGAATTATTCCTGAATTGGAATGAAATATATGAGATAGTGGTGAAGATGTACGCTGGAATGTTATGAACTGGAGAATTTTAATTGAATAAACGTCGGTATTTTTATTATATATTTAACTGTATATTTCCAAATATGTTGATTATTGATTTAGAATAAATTAGATGCATATATTTACAACTTTGTTGAAGAAGTCGAATATCAATTATATATCTAAGAATTTCAAAATTGGGCTGGAATTAGAGTTAGGAGTTTTGTTACAGTTTAAAAATAGTTTGAACTGTTTTACATATAACATTCACTATATTGAATCAAATTGTATGATTCTAGTGTTATTAGAAACTGAAAACATAGTGGAACAATTGTCTAGAAGGAAGTATTATTGAAATACATCATTTTCCTTGTCACAATGATCATGCAAAGTTATCCCGAAAGGGCGTGCTAGGATGAAAATGTTGAGGTGTGCTGGAATTTGTTTATACTGAACATGCTTTGGTATTTTGACTATATTTTGACCTGTAGATTTCAAAATGAAATGATTTTGATTTAAATTGAACTAGAGACATTTGGCTATAAATGTTAAGAAGAAATTGAATTTGAATTCTATCCTTAAGGGTCTTGAAATTTAGCTTGAAAGTAAGTCTTGGCTTAGGCAGTAGCACTACCAGGGACAGAAATCAGGTTCTTTTATTATTGAATAAACTGTATTGATATAGGCCGAATTAGAAAAAGATGTCTCCACAAAAGTTATAGCTTATTCTCTTAGCTTTCGATCAGTATAAAGTTTGTAATTTTTTGATATTGTAGTTGAGAGATATGAGGTGTACAACTTGAATGCATGATCATGCATTAGCCAAATTTTCAAATGTGCACAATCTGTGGTATTTTGAGCATAACTCATAAAATAATGAATCAAATTGTACAATATTGGTATCATTAGAAACTTAAGACATTGGAGAACAATGTTCCAGAAGGAAGTGTTTCCTAATTTTTTCATTACCTTATCAGAATAATTATGTAAATTTGACCAGAAAGCATATTATGAGGACAAAAATCTGAAATGATCAATTGGGTTATGAAATTAATTTCACATTATTTTAGTATGGTCCAAACCCTAAGTACAAATTATATTATTGGGGGTTTTGCTATTTGAATGATATGGTGACAAAATCTCAATAAGATACCCGAGATTGTCACTAAACATGCATTGTGCATATTTCTATACATAAATATGCATAAAGGAAAGCTTATACATTTGTGCAAAAGTGTGATATTTGTAAATGTGTTTTGTATGATCTAGAGGAGCACATTGGATGCCAGTCAGATATTGTCGGACTATCCAAGCAAATAGCATATTGGAGCGTACTGTGAGTCAACCTAGATAATTTTCCTAAGATTGATTTGATTTGTTTGACTTTTAATTATTGAACTGTTTGTGATTTGTTTATAAATTCCGGACTTAAGGTCCGACGAGTTTAATATTTGGGAATGTATTAGAAGTGTTTTGATTGCTTTGACAATTCTGAATGATATTTGAATGCTCAACGAAAGTTGAATGCCGAACTTAGGTCCGATGACTATGAGATTCTAACTGTGCACCATAAATGAATGTTATACATGGCATATTTTGTATTTGATGCATTTCATAAAATACATGCTCAAATAAAGGTGTTTTGATTAGAGTAGCTAGTTTGATAGAGCTTTAAGCTTAGTATTCTACATGTAGAGCTTTACTCCATGACACGTAGAACTTTGCTCCGTGAATTTTATTCTGACTGAGCCCAATGGGCCAGTATTTGTATCCGTATGTAAAAGGCACTCGGTCACAACAATAATAACAAATCTCGAGTCTCATATGCATTTGTTTTAATATATATCTGTTCTGATACGCAATGATTACATGATGTGTCATGATAATGTGAGTATTTGGATTATTCATGATCTGAATGAATATATGTGAAATGTAGAGCCCCGCTCCCGCAAGACCCGAACCCAATATCGTTGGTGATATCTGAGCTCGTGCCCGCGGAAGCGGCGTGCTAGAGCGGTCATTCAGTTACGGTCGGTACAAATTTCAGTTAAGTTTGTAA
>JANITX010000008.1:31741907-31753251 GCA_027564395.1 Erythroxylum ulei
GGGAAATTGTATGGATTAGTTTTGATTTGAATAAGATTGATTAAAGATAAAAAGGAATGAATGTTATGAAAAAAAAAAGTTATACCGGATTTCAAATAGGATTATTATTAGGGTTCCAACGCGACGCTTTGTAAGAATTTTCGTTACCGGATGTCGAACATTAGTTACGTTACGCGATTTGTTTTCGTTTTTGTTCCGCCTTTTGCTATCCGATTTGAGATCAACATTTGTTTCGCTTCGATTGAACCGTTTATTTGCTTCCGATTTAGTTTGCTGCGAAATCTGATTTTTTGATTCGAGTTTCCGTTCTTCGCTTTTTCGATTTTTGCTTTCGTTTCTGTTTTTCGTTTCTGCTTCCGCTTTATGCTTTCCGTTCATTCATTCCGTTTTGTTTTCCGGTTGGGATCCGGTTCCGAGATCGGGTCCCAACAGCCTAAATGGGTATTGAAAATTCTATTGATTGTATTGTTATGACTGAAAAAGTTTATGAATAAAGTGGGCCCGAACAGATTATGGATTTCCAAAAAATTATGTGTATATTGTTGTTTCAAAAAAAATTCGTATAAAGTTTTGATTGATTTAGTGCTCTAGCATACCACCCTCGCGGGGCATGGTCTCGGATATCACCCATAGATGTCGAGTACGTGCTTTGTGGGAGTGAGGTGCTGCATATGTGCTTAACAGTAACTGAAGACGAAAAGGGGGAAAATCAAAAAATTTCGAGAAAAATGCAAACAACTCAACTTAAGGCCTAATATCAAATTATGACAGTGATGAAAATGGCCTAGATGATAAAAAGGAGATACGAGGCTTACAAAGCTATGTATGAAAAAGGGGTAAAAATGTGTAGAAAGAATGAAAGATTGAAGGAAGAGAATCTCTCCATAAAGAACACCATCCAAGAGCTAGAAAAGAAATTGATGTTGGCATTAGATGAGTTTGGTGAAGCTAGAATGAGATTAGTTAGTACCGAAAAGGGATTGAGAATGTTGAATGGAGGCATAGAAAAATTAATGGAAATCGGTAAGGTTAAAGGGGATCTTTAAGGCATTGGCTATAACGGTGAGTGCTCTAAGGTGAATGAGGAGAAAAAAGATATATCCAGATATGTCCAGGAAGAAGAAACATTGAGAAAGAATGGAAGATTTGTACCCATGTTTTATTTTTGCAGAGTTATTAGGCATATAAAGCCAAGATGTTACTAGTTACTACAAATTTTGTTTCAAAGAAGCCAAAGCCAAAGAATTCTACGTCCCTCACAAAAATCTTAACATTAGCTCTTAGTACCAAAATCTAATTGGGTGAAAAAGAGTGAATTACAAGCCCTCATGGAATCGATGAAGGCAACTTTGTAAAATGGTTGGTATTTTGATAGTGGATGTCCACACCACATGACAAGGGAAAAGAATTACTTAACCAATTATCAAAGTTGTGTAGATGGTCATGTGACCTTCGGAGATGGAAAAAAGGCTTCGGTGATTGGCAGAGGAGCATTACACATGCATGGATTGCCTCCCCTTAAGAATGTGCTCCATGTCGATGGACTAAAAGCCAATCTGGTGAGTATAAGCCAACTTTGTGATGATGGTTTATTAGTTAAATTTAAAAATGATGAATGCAGGGTACTAATTGAACAAGGAGAATGTCTTGTGAGCGGCAAGCAATCAACCAACAATTGCTACATGCTGTAAGTCATGACCACTTGTAAATCAGCCACACACAACAATAACATTAATTTATGGCATCAAAAGCTTAGACACGTAAATTTTGATCTCATTAGCAAGTTGACAAAATTGGAAGCTGTGAAAGGTCTAGCCACAATGGACAAAGAAGGGAAATCAATTTGTAGTGCGTGCCAAATAGGTAAACAAATAAGAGTGCCACACAAAAAGGTTAGACACGCTACCTCATCGCGCATACTTGAATTATTTCACATGGATTTGTTTGGTCTAACACAATATAATAGCATTGGTGGAATGAGATATTTTTTAACTTGCGTTCATGATTATTTGAGATATACTTGGGTATCATTTTTGAAAGAAAATCAGATGCTTTCAAGGCTTTTAGAAGCTTATGTATGTAACTCATGAATCTGAAAAATATGACCATATTCAGAATTCGATCAGATCATGGAAGGGTGATTGGTGCTTAGATAGTTATGAAATTATTCCATAATACTTAGCGATTATTGACATGAAAATGCTTAAGATACTCACTTTAATTCATATATGATTTTAGGTACAATTTGGAAGCAAATAAATTAACGTAAGTCGAAAGTACTGCATTTGGGTTATTTTCTGAAGATTAATTTTTACTTGTCTTCATGGAGCAAGAAGAAGAAAATTAAAAGACAAGAAAAATGGAGCACAAGGAAGAAGAAAAATTTAAAAGCAAGCAGCTAGAAAAAGAGACAAAAATGACAGTGCAATATGCAGAAAACGCAAGACAGCAAGGAAGAAAACGCTGGCACGTATGCGTTGCGTTTAACGCATACGTAGTTTGCGTTTCATGCCTCATAATTGGCATGAATAGGAGGTGTGGGAAGAAAAACCTAGCTTATTAATTCATCCCATTAAGATACAGGAACGGGGGGCACAGGCGTGAAGAGGGGCGTGCATAGAGAGGTATGCGATTAACGCAGTTGACTGCATTAAATGCAGACGAGGAGCTATTAAATGTAGAGAAGAGCTACTTCAAAAGAGAGGGCATGAGAGAGCAGTGAACAGTAGCATGGTCCAAGGACTTTAATTGTCCCATCGATGAATGGTGAAGAGTTGAGAAGGCTGCCTAAGAGGGTAGTGAAGGAGAACCGAAGGGGTCTTCGGTGGGGTACAACATGGGGGCTGAAATATTTTTTTCAGGAAAGACCCATGAAGAGCTAGACGTCCCGACCCCAATTCGGAGGCGACATTGATGTCAACGACCCGAGTTAAGTATTTTTTTTAATTTTTTTATTGCTTCTTTCTCTCGTTAGGAATTGATTGTATTATCCTATGTTAATTGATTTGGGTATTGTGTATGGATGATCGGATTTTCATTATTATTCGGTTATTTGTCTATGAACCCATTAGGTATTGTGAAAAGATGATTTTAATGAGTTTATTGAATCGTTTAATTGCAAACTCATTGCTAGAATTTAGATATAATTCGTAATTTTTATGTTGAAACCCATATGTAGCGACTAATGATTCGTAATCATTAGGGATAACATGACCTAGGTTAAATAATGCATCGTATGTGGTTGTTTCCTTGATTAATCAATTTTCCTAGTTCATAATGCTATTGCCTGATTAAATCTAGAGATCATATCCTAGGTTATTTGGTGGTTAGGTTTAATTAACGATCGTATCTTGATTAAACACTACCTAACCCACGATTAATAGTTGTTAAGAGAGGTTTAAGAACAACAAATTAATAAAATATACTTAATTAAGGTGTAGGCCGAGATTGAACCAAAGAACCGGGTCCTTACCGAATTCCCCACTCTTATTATTTTTTGCATGTTTTCTTTAATTTGTTTTTATTAGTTAGTTTCATTTTATTTATGCAAGAAGTCAAAATCTCAAAGATTGGTTTTTTAGCATTTTAACGAATACTATAATAGAGTTAATATCACGTACCAGGACTTGGTATTAATTGTTACTGTATGATCTGCACACGCTTCCTAACCTTCTCCACCACCAAGGCCGCTGCCGCAACTCCTCCTCCTCCTCTCCCCGCCAACGCCATAACACTCCTCATAGGTAACTCAACAACAGCAACAATAAAGTAGAATCTAAACCAAATTCGTTATAGAAACCCTAGCGAAGCCCCAAAATAAACGGTTCAAGTTTCGAAATCGGTAAAGCGGCGGGTGTCCATTGGTCATTACTTAGAACTCGGTCTCACCGGCTTCGGAATGAGACTCGGCGGAGGTCAAAGCTTTTTCCAATTCAACGGTTACGATCCATTGAATGACCAACTAAAATCGTCGATTCTCCCTAGGGTTTCAAATTTGGGAGAGAATAAAGAGAAATAAGGAAGAAGAAAGAAATAGGGAAGAAGAGAGACAAAAGGCAGAAAGAGAAAGAGAAAGAGAGGAGACAAAAAAAAACAAAAGAGGAAATTTGAAAAGGCAAACCGATGGTTAGTTTACTCCGCCCAATTCTTACCGCCTTATAATTCAAAATATTTTAATTAATAAAAAAGCAAATGTTTTTAACGACGTTTTATCCAACAAGACGTCGCGGTTTCTATTTCGTGACGTTTTGTTGGTAAAACGTCGCAAAAGATGCTACAAATTTGTGACGTTTTTATAAAACGTCGTAAAAAATTTGAACTTTTTGTGACGTTTTTTAAACGTCGCAAAAAGTCTTTACAATCTGTGACGTTTTATTAATAAAACGTCGCGGATTGTCTTATTTTTCTTGTAGTGTCAAGTGTATTATATTTTTATTCTTAGTTGATTCATCACTTGAGTTATTTTTTATTAATTATCTTTTAATTAAAAGTTGTTTAGAAAAATTCTCTGACGAGGTTGACATGAGTCGATCATATTATTGGATGTGAAAAACTTTCACAAGAAGTGAGGTTAAGAGATAGTGTCACGGGTTGAGTGGTGTTGGCTCAGTAAAGCCTTGAATAAATCTACTGTAATTCGGTGAAATTCTTAAGCTAGGTAAGGGCCCCACAGAAATAGGCAAAGTTTGTCCAATTGCGTTATCAAATTTCTGGTGTTATTTGTTATTTCTCTTTTGATTGTTTTTGTTTTTGTTTGTGCTAGAGATAAACACAGTAAAATTGAAAAGTTTGCGAAACTACTGCTTCCTTCGATTTTTCAGCTGTTAATTCTTTTGATCACCTGATCTTAAGGCGGAGGAGTATGCTTATACCAAGAGATCGAGCTAGTACAGTTTAATCCCACGAGAACTCAGTTTCATCACGAACAAATTTCCTTCAAGTAAAAAATTATTATTTTGCCATCCAGAAAACTATTAATTATTAATGTGATACGAGTATCACTAGTATATATAACCCCCAGTCTCTTCTACCTTTTACTATTGGAAAGTGAGTGGATGCAAAAGAAATGGAGAGTGAGGAACAAAGATCGTCTCTGAATGCTCCTTTGATTGGAGTTACATGCAATGGTGCTGATGATGAGCTTGCGAATAGACAGAGAAGCCATGAAAGTGGTGTTAGAAAACTGGAAATCGTTGATGAACTGAAGCAGCAGTTATGGCTAGCGGGGCCATTAATAGTTGTAAGTCTGTTGCAATTCTGTTTACAGATGATATCTGTGATGTTCGTGGGTCATCTTGGTGAACTAAGCCTTTCTGGTGCTTCAATGGCGACTTCCTTTGCTACTGTCACTGGTTTTAGCTTGATGGTAAGTTACACATACTTTTTTTTTATGCAAATAGAAAAGAGGAGCAAATCGTTCAAAATTCTACGCATACGTGCAAGTGAAAAGGTTCTGCTTTTTTAAAGCTCATCATTTGGACTTTCATACTATTTAGGCATGCATGTTGAATTCAAGAGAACATGTAGACGCATAACTAGTACGTTTAGCAATTTATATGAGCTGCAGACAATTTCAAGGCATAGATTAATTGTACAAAGGAGTCTAAGTCTAGCCCTCATTATGTTTCCTTCAACATTAATGATCCTTTTCTTGCTTTCTTCTATTTTTGTCTCCAGCTTTCTTTCCCTCTTCAAACTAGTAATAGAGTATAGCGACCATACTTGAGATTCAAGTCCAACCATTTGGTTTCTTCTGTCATCATTTAGGCTCTCATGGCAATGCTGTTGATGTTCGTTTGAGTTGATCTACCAAGAGAGAAAAGTGATCTGTTATTGTGTAGTTCTGGTCATTAATCCATACAAAAAAGAAAAGTAGTTTGGTCAGACCAATAGATTCATAGGATGTCTGTCTATAGCATATTATGCAGTTTGTTTAAAGCTCACATCATTTTTTAAGCGAACATGCAACGTACAAGGAATCTTCTTCACTTTTTTTTTGCTATTTAAATATGTTACACTGGTTAGGTTAGGTTTGTCGTGACGTGACGCTCGTTTATGAATTATAGACAAACTTGAGAGGACCCATGTAGTGGAAAATGACCAGAACTGCGTGATTCTTTACTCTCCTAGACATTGGTAGACAACTTGTGACGCATTTATTCATTTCTGGACGCCTGGTTCCTCGTTAAAGAAAACTTGGCTGCAGAATAATTAAACAAACAACCTCGTCTGCTCTCTTGTCGTTGCATGCTGCAACTCAAAATCATTAGTCAACTGCTGCCATCCAACACGATTATTGTTTATTATTAACATTGTTAAAAATGTAACTGTTATTAATTGCTCCTGGTCATTAGCCAATCTAGATCTCGTTATCAGTATAATATATCATGGAAGGTGTTGTCCAACAAATTGGCTTTGAATAGCTTAAGATGGTGCTTTCTAGTTTCAGTTTAAATGATGAAGAAGAGCAAGTCTTTAAAACATGTTTCTGAAGAATTTGAATCTCTGTATAGGTTTTCTCACCTACTGGTACTAAACTTTCTTTTGAAAGTGATTGCTTTGCTTGAGTTACTTCAGGAGCACAAATTATGCACTTGCTCCTAATAGCCTTCCTCAATTCAAGTGCAGTGCAAATTGATTTGGAACAACAGTAAAAATTTGTCCCACCAGGACATCTATTCGAATAAGAGCAATTTAGTCATCATTTTAGTGTCAACAAAAACATCTGCTAATTTATTGACAACATTATACAGATGACCCATCTTTTAAATCTAGATCACGTTGATTCTTTCTATAATCAAGAACAAATGGGTCCGATATGATGTACATGAATTTGATTTGTTCTTCAACCGATTTCTTCTCTCCCCGTAATAAGTGGAAATACTGTAGTATTATATGAAATTCTTGGTTAAAATGACCTGATACCTCATGCTGTGTCGTCTTGATGAAACAGTTTTGACCTGATTCCTCTCACTGTGTCGCCTTGATGAAACAGTTAGGAATGTCAAGTGCCCTTGATACATTTTGTGGTCAATCATATGGAGCCAAGCAGTATCACATGTTGGGAATACACACACAGAGAGCCATGTTCGTTCTTTCACTTGCCTGCATACCACTTGCTATCATTTGGGCAAATACAAGATCAATTTTAGAAGCTTTAGGCCAAGATGAAGATGTGGCTGTTCAAGCTGGAATATATGCACGCTTCTTGATTCCAACCATCTTTGCATATGGTCTTCTGCAATGCCTCGTCAAATTCTTACAGACACAGAACATAGTATTTCCCATAATGCTTATCTCTGGAATCACGGCTTTGCTTCACCTCCCAGTTTGCTGGATTCTGGTTTTTAAATCTGGACTTGGAATGAAAGGAGCTGCTTTGGCAAACTGTGTTTCCTATTGGATGAATGTATTGCTGTTGGCACTTTATGTAAAGTTGTCTTCTTTGTGCACAAAAACTTGGACAGGCTTTTCCAAGGAAGCCCTGCATAACATTCCCTACTTTCTGAGGCTTGCCATTCCTTCAGCTCTCATGATTTGGTAATTACTAATTACTTCATGAACTTAGAAACTAACTGTATTTCTAGAAATATATATGATCAACTATTCACTATATATTCTGATACTTGTGCATGATCTTGTACAGCTTGGAAAGTTGGTCATTTGAAACGATGGTTCTTCTATCTGGTCTTCTCCCAAACCCAAAGTTAGAAACATCAGTGCTCTCTATTAGGTTAGTATCTTCATAAAATATATATACTGAGATGCTTAATTTGTTTGAGTCTTAAGAATCTAGCAGTTCAGTCCACTTCGTTTCAAGGTTGCCTTGACTGTGAATCTAAAGAAGATCTCTTTGCAGCCTTAATACAGCTACAACAATTTGGATGATTCCTTATGGACTGAGTAATGCTGTGAGGTGAGTTTTTGCTGCTAATAAATTCCTTCCAATTGGGTCCTCAACTGTGACATTTAGGATAAATGCTTTGTATGGGAAAACGAACAAAATCTAAAATTGAGCTGTACACAATGGAGAATGACTCAGCCTTCCTGCAATTTTCAGTTGCCTGTTTACAGCTTAACACAAAAAAAATGTTTCTTCCGTATAGCACTCGGGTCTCAAATGAATTAGGAGCGGGGAATTCTAAAAGAGCACGCTTAGCCATATACGTGGTCCTTGGCTTGGCCATGACTGAGAGTGTTCTGGTGGGAACAGTACTGATATCAATTCGAAACGTATGGGGCTACGCTTATAGCAGTGAGGTTCAGGTGATCAAATACGTGGCAGTCATGTTACCTATAATTGCAGGATCCAACATCTTCGATGGTCTCCAATGCGTTCTTTCAGGTGAACTTAAGAATATTGTTCTATTAACCTTTTCCTTTTCCAGTTGAAATACACAAGCCACCATCCTCATTCACCCACCATTCTGTTACAAGACTGTCAAACAAATTAGGCTTAAAAATAAGCATAGCTTAGCTAAATGGTGGCTAACTGTGGGTGTCAAACAATTAGGCGCCGCTAGAGGATGTGGTTGGCAGAAGATTGGTGCATACGTCAATCTCGGATCCTATTATTTTGTGGGAATTCCATGTGGAGTTTTATTAGCTTTCGTCCTCCATACTGGTGGCAAGGTAAGAATTCTATTAATCCTTCCATTCCCTTGACTGCTTTCTTTTTATAATGCTCACTTAGTCTTTTCTAAAATATGTGCATACAAAGGGACTTTGGGTGGGAAACGTTGGTGCACTAGCAGTCCAAGCATTGTCTCTCCTAACTATCACCATCCGCACAAAATGGGACAAAGAAGTGAGATACCGTCTTCTTTTCTTCCCCTTTCTTTGCTGCATTAAATTTTCTTATTCACATGAATTTCGCTTGATTAGCGTCTCATATCTATATATATATTTAATTTCAGGCACAGAAGGCTACTATGAGAGTTTTTGAAACAACAATTCCTGTTTAAGGAGAATGAGAATGGGAATGGTAACCCGTTGTTGACGAAGTAAAATTCAATCTGACTCAATGTATTGGCCAATTTCATATGTTCCTATCCTAGAAACAGATAAGAGGAACTTTTGGTTATCTGCTATACTCATGGTTGTTGAGCGTTTTCTTTCCTTTTTTTAGCAATGCAAAAGCATGACTTATGAGGAAGGTCCACTATCCTTGTAATCATGTGAACTTCTTTGTGTTAAGTTTGTCCTTGTAATCGTATGAAGTTATTTGTGTTAAGTTTGTCCTTGTAATCGTATGAAGTTATTGGTGTTAAGTTTTGACATGTGACAATCTAACACAAGTACTATACTTAATATAAAAATTCTTACTTTACTAAACTTTAATATAATTAATCTCAAATTAAAAATAAGCATGCACATTGTAGACATTAATATGCACTTATTCTACGCTTATTTAAAAATGAACACCATATATATATCTATATATATATATATTTATAATATATAGATAGTTATACCATTTAACCATACAAATATATACAAAAACAACAACTTCTAAATTATATGCATTTATACTTTTTCATTTTATGTTTTGTATTGTATCATTTATACAATAAGTAATTAAACAATATAGAATAAATATAAATATATATTAATTTTAATGTATCAACATATATAAAAATATAAAAATGATACATGCACATAGTGTATTGTGGTGAAATAAACTCTTTTTTTTAAATTAATGCACAGCATAAAAATAAAAAATATTTATATGCATTTATAAGAAGGTTATTGGATTTCAAAATTTTCTAAATGTTGTTAGAAAGAGAGACTCTAGGTACTCTCTAAACATTATATGCTTTGCATGGTGGGTTTATGCTCTAGTATTGTTTTCCTTTTAGATAGTTTCTAGTTTTGGTATTCTCTTAACAGTTCCTTCTACCCTCTTTCCTTTGGTCTTTTTTCCTAAGCCCTTGCTAACTCTTTTGAAGCTCCTTGGATCTTTTAGTTTTCTCTCCTTTGATCCTTCTTTTATCACCACCTGTAGTTTCTCCTTTTTTTTTCCTCCTCTCAGAACATCTTCTTTTTCTTTTTTATTTGTATTTTTGGTTCTATAGTTGTTTTAGTTGAGATCTCCATTTTCTTCTTTCTCACTTTTTTTCCTCATTTGGCATCCTTCTCAATTTCCTCGGGTAGCTTTCTCTCTCTCTTTTACCCTTTTACTTTTAAGCTTAATGTTAAAACGTTTAGCCACCATTTTAACTCTTATCATGGAGGACTTTCCTCCTTTAGCCAACTCCAATACTTGGTTTCATTGTCCAATCACTTCTAGGAATTCAAGTACCTTATGTAACTCCACCTGCTACCACATCTTATTTAAAAGCTTATCTCCAAGCAGGTTTAGGGGATGCTTCACCATCTTTCAAGCTCCACTATTTCCTCTTGTTCCTCTAAAGGCAAAAGCATAGTGGCTCTAGAGAGGAAGGTGTCGTCGAATGGGAATCTACTCTCATTGGCTTTTTCATGGACAAAAGAATAGCTTTCTCAACTTTAGATACTAAGAAAACTACCTTTAGAAGCATTTTAGTCTACAGGTGGTCTTACTTAATAATGAAAAAATGTTCCTTTTCAAATTCTACTCATCCATCCAAGCTCAAAAGGTATTAGAAGTTGGCCTATGACATTAAAATTTCAAGCCTTTACTTTTATAACTTTATAAAATCGAGATTAGACTTCGAGGCAGAAGCAAATTTCACTCTGGCTAAATATCCATAATATTCCCTTAGAATATTGGATAAACAAAGGCTTAAGCCATTTGAAAAGCTATGTGTGTGTATAGATAAAGCAACAGCTATATTGAGAAGAGTTATTTATACCTAGGTTTGTGTTCTAAAAGACATCAAAAGGAGCTACCAAAAAGCATTCACTTATTAATACTTGATGAAGCTAACAATTTCTTTCAAGACCATGTTTTAGTTATTTACAATTGGAGGCTAGATCAAGTTAAGCAAAAACAAGTGTGGAGAGTAATATGGAATCAATTCCAAACTAGTGAATACCAGTAGCTTATGCATCAAGATGTCAATTATGAAACTATCAATACTGTTAATGCAATGAAAAGGTAGTGGAACTATCCTAAAAGGACCTTCCTATCAACACTTTGCGAATTGATAGCAACATGAATATTGAACTTCATATATGTTGGACCCCGATTTTTAAGTGAAATTTGGAAATAATCGGTGAAATTAAATAAGTGGTTTTATATATATATTGTGAAATAAAAGTAATTATGTTTTGAGAAAATTCATAAGAAAAGAATGATTTTGATTTTGATACCTTCGGGTTTTGAGTAGATTGGTATGGTTTATGAAATTAAAGTGGATGAGTT
>JANITX010000008.1:31770282-31786113 GCA_027564395.1 Erythroxylum ulei
TAAACCTTTTTCGTCGGTTCCAAGAAGTGAGACGACCCGAGGTTGCATCTTATACTGCAATCCTTGGTATAAATTGTTTTGACCGGTTTCCAATGGTAGATTTTATAATCGAACGACGAGCCGCGATCTGCCTGTTAGAGGATATTTTGGTTCAAGTGGGTGAAATGCTTTTTTCAGCGGATTTTTACATTTTGTAGATGGGTAATGAGGATGTATCTTCTTCAACTCCAATTTGATTTAGAAGGTCGTTCTTGAAAACAACAAGAACAAAAATTGATGTTCATGATGGATCGTTGACTATAGAATTTGATGGTGAATTAATTAAATTGATTATATACAATGCCATGAAATTTCTAGATGATGAACAACATGTTATTTTTGTGGATTTTATTGACATTTGGGTGCAGAGATGTTAGTGCCTAGCAAATAACTTAAAGCCATGTTTTGCATTTTAGATTAAAAAAACCAAGCAAATGGTGAAGCAATTACCTTATATGGAGTTGCTCTGAAATAACTCTAAGTTACTGACTTCATTGATTAAATCACCCACATTGGAGCTAAAGAATTTTCCTAACCATCTAAA
Source organism: Erythroxylum ulei (assembly GCA_027564395.1). Lineage (NCBI taxonomy): Eukaryota > Viridiplantae > Streptophyta > Magnoliopsida > Malpighiales > Erythroxylaceae > Erythroxylum > Erythroxylum ulei. The sequence continues at coordinate 31,770,866 of JANITX010000008.1, forward strand.
ATACATATTTTTAGGTAAGCAAGATACATTACTTGTTATTATCTCAAATAAACTCACCCTTTTGCAGGAAGAACAACTTATTCAAGTGCTAAGACAACACAAAGAAGCCATCAGATGGATAGTGGCTAATTTAAAAGGCATTAGTCCCACCATTTATATGCACCAAATTTTGATTGAAGATGAACCCAAAGAGGAAAGGTAACCCCAACGTTGTTTAAATCCACCCATGATGGAGGTGGTGAAAAAGGAAATCTTAAAGGTTCTTGATGCTAGAATTATCTATCCCATTTCAGATAGCAATTGGTTAAGTCTAGTATATGTAGTTCCAAAGAAAATTGGGGTAACTGTAATAGAAAATACTGATGGTGAGTTGATACCCACTCATGTTCAAAATAGGTGAAGAGTTTGCATAGATTATAGAAAGCTAAATTTGGTTATTAGAAAAGATCATTTTCTACTTCCATTTATTGATCAAATGCTTGAAATACTTGCAGATAAATCTCACTATTGTTATTTAGATCGTTATTTAAGTTATCATTAGATTTTGGTTGCACCAAAGGACTAAGAGAAAACAATTTTCACTTGTCCATTAGACACCTTTGCCTACCGAAGAATGCCATTTGAGTTGTGTAATGTACCAATGACATTTCGAAGGTGTATGGTAAGTATTTTCTCTATTCTTGTGGAAGATTGTATGGAAGTTCTCATGGATGACTTTACGATTTTTGGAGAATCTTTTGAAACATACATTATCAGCCTTAAAAAAGTGCTTAAATGTTGCATTGAGACTAATTTGGTTTTATATTACAAAAATGTCATTTTATGGTTGATCAAGGCATAATTTTGGGTCATATAGTTTCTTATAAGGGAATTGACGTTGATAAGGCTAAGATAAATGTTATCAGATCTTTACCTTTGTGGGAAGTTCACTCTTTTCTTAGTCATGCAGGATTCTATCGGCAATTTATTAAAGGTTTTTCAAAGATTGCTCAGCCCATGTGTAGACTACTCCAAAAAAACGTGAAATTTGATTTTGAAGAGCCATACAAGATTTCATTTGATGAACTAAAGGGATAACTCATTACAGCCCCAATAATTCAACTATCAAAGTGGGACATTCCCTTCGAATTAATGTGTGAAGCCTTTTTGGAGTAGTTTTGGGTCAAAAAGTGGAGAAGTTACCTCATGTCATTTACTATGCCTCCATGACACTTAACATTGCTCAGAAGAATTATTTCCATAATGGAGAAAGAATTTTTTGGTTGTAGTTTTTAGGTTGGAAAAATTTTGGTCTTACCTATGGGGTACACAAGTGATCATTTATTCATACCATGCAGCTCTGGAATTTTTGGTGACTAAGAAAGAAGAAAAAACAAGGTTGATTTAGTGGATCTTACTCCTGCAAAAATTTTAGAAATACGTGACAAGAAGGGAGATGAAAATTTTGTGGCCGATCATCTTAGCCGGATCACTCCAACCAATACATCTGATGTTTTCCAAGATGAATTTACAAATGAAAGTCTCTTTGCAATCCAACAGGTAATTCCATGGTATGCTGACATAATAAATTTCTTGGTGTCTAAGTTCTTACCTAATGATTTATCTAGAGCTGAAAAGGAAAAATTTAGATGAGAGGCTAAATATTGCATATAGGATGAACCTCATCTTTGGAAAATTTGCGCCGATCAAATTATTAGAAGGTGTGTTGTAGATGATGAAATTCCTTCCATATTAAATTTCTGCCATTCATTTGTGTGTGGGGGACACTTTGGCCCTAAAAGAACAGCTCACAAAATTCTTGATTGTGGTTTATTTTGGCCCAAACTATTTTATGATACTTACATGTTTTGTAAGTCTTGTGATCCTTGCCAAAGAACAGGTAGTTTGGGACGAAGAGATAAATGCCACTTACAAATATCTTAGTATGTGAAATTTTTTATATATGGGGAATTGACTTTATGGGTCCTCTTTCTTCATCTTTTGGTAAGACTTATATCATTCTAGCTATGGATTATGTGTTAAAATGGATAGAAGCGAAAGTTACTCATACAAATTATGTTAAGGTTATAGTCAATTTTGTCAAATCTAACATTTTTGTCAAGTATAGAATACCTCAAGCTATGATTAGCAACAGGGGAACTTATTTCTGCAATAAAATTTTTGGAACATTGATGAAGAAACATGGTGTTTCACATTGTATTTCGACTGCATATCATCCATAGACAAGTGGGCAAGTTGAAGTCTCTAATCGGGACATTAAATCAATTTTGGAAAAAGGGGTCAATCCGAACAGAAAAGATTGGAGCTTATGTTTGGATGATGCCTTGTGGGTGTATCAGACTGCTTACAAAACTCCAATAAGCATGTCATTGTATAGGTTAGTTTTCGATAAACCTTGTCATTTGCTTGTAGAAATAGAACATAAATCCTACTAGGTCGTGACGCAATTAAACATGGATTTGATATAGACTAATAACAATTGGAAGTTACAATTGCAAAAGTTAGAAGAGATCCGTAATGAGGCTTATGAAAATGCAAAAATTTATAAGGAAAAAACTAAAGCTTTTCATGATAAAATGATTTTTAGGAAGCAATTTTCAGTAGGAAAAAAAGTTGTTAAAAAAAGTTGTTCTTTATCATTCAAAGCTTAAGTTATTTCCAAGAAAATTACGAACTCGCTGGTTCGGACCATTTATTGTTACTAATGTGTTTTCTCACGATACGGTAGAAATTCAAAGTTTAGACACTTCCAAGGTGTTTAAGGTTAATAGACACTACCTAAAACCATACTATGAGAATTCTCTAGTCAAGAATGTGGAAGAGATAGAGTTGGTAGTCCCAATCTATCTCTAATAAGGTAATTTGGTGAACACATCCAGCTAACGACTTAAAAGAAGCGCATTTAGGGGCAACCCAAACATTTCATGTTCAATTTTATTTCTATGTTTTAGTATTTCTCATTTTTTAATTTGTTTAATTTGTTTTGTTTTCAGCTATCAAATTTATCCCATTCCCTTTAGTATTTTCACATGTTGATATTTTCAATTTTAGTTTTAAAAAATTCCTTTCCCCTTCCACTCACTGCCATTTCACCACCCAATACATTTTCAACCTTACACTTTCATTCATCCTTCCAATTGCCTTTACCCACCACAATTTCGTGCACCCACCCACTACAAATTTATCCCACACCCATATCATTCCAACTACAACCCCAAACCATTTACCTTCCTTACAACCATAACCAACGCCACCCACCAGTCTAAAATTTTTGTTAGTTTTGTGCTTTCATTTTCGTGATTTCAGGTCTGTAAAATCACAAATATTGGGACCATGCCATGCAAGAAGAGTGACTCACACTAGTTAGCTTCACCAATCTCAACATTGGTTAACACCCAACCTCCATCAAAAACCACAGTTGCAATGTAACATCTCGTCCCCATATTAAGGGTTAGAATTTAGATTTCAGTAATAGAGAGAATAGCAATGTGAGAGTTAGAAAAATATGCATTTCATGCTCAGCAAAATGTCAGCATACATGCATATGAATTTGAATCTATGAAAATAATTGTACATGCACCCATTGATAATCCGGGTATATTGAATAGTAATAGGATAGATTGAGAATTGTGGTTATAGTGAATGAGTAGAAAGACTAGAAATAAAATTTTAAGTGTTGGATTTAGTGAAGGAAAATACGTTGGAGAAGTTTACTGAGAATAAATAGTATGAATTTTTGGATAATGGAGTAGAAAGTTATGGTCCTTATAAGGGGAGATGCTCAGGAGCATAGATGTATCGTCTGTAACGTATCATTTGAGATGACGTCATATCGATGTATCGTCTGTAAAGACGTATCATCTGTAATGACGTCATATCGTCTGTGATGATGTCATATCATCTATGAAGATGTATTGTCTGTAAAAATGTATCGTCTTTAAGGCATATTGTCTATGATGACGTCATATCGTCTATGATGATGTCATATCATCTGTGAAGATATATCATCTGTAAAGATGTATCGTCTGTAAAGATGTATCATCTGTAGAGATGTATCGTCTGTAGAGATGTATCGTCTGTGATGACGTCATATCGTTTGTGATGACATCATATATGTGATGACGTCATATCGTCTGTGATGACATTATATCGTCTTAAGTTGACTCTGCTTCGTCTTAAGAGTTGCATCGTCTTAAGTTGACCTTGTTTTGTCTGCTTTTTTATTCGTCTGCTCTTTGCATTCATCTACTTCTCGCATTTTTCTGCTTCTTGATTCATCTACTTATTGCATTCGTCTGCTTTTTGCATTCATCTGCTTCTTGCGTTCATCTGCTTTTTGCATTTGTCTGCTTTTTACTTCGTCTACTTCTTGCTATCGTTTGCTCTATTTTTTACCCTTCAGACGATAGAATCCGTCTTCTAGGTTTTCATAAAAGTTGTAGATCTCGAAGTCTTCTTTCAAACCGTCCTAAGATGATCTCAATCTGATATCTCTAGAGAGAGTTATACTAATTGTAAAACAACTTTTGTGTACTGTTCATTTTGTATCGTTTGGTCCAAATTTGACTCTCTAGACGATAGAATTTGCCTTCAAGGTCTTCATAAAAGTTATATACCTATAAGTCCTCTTTCAAACCATCCAATAATGACCTTAATCTAATACCTATAGCGAAAGTTATGCTAGTTGCCCCAAAAGAAAAAGGTTTATTACGATTGAGGACAGAACCTTGTTTGATTCTTTCAGACTTAACCTTGTCATCCGACCTCCAATTGGAGTGATTCTTGGACCAATAAATTCCTAAGATATAGTTCTACCTCTCCACAAAGAGTGGTAACATTTTAAATTGATTTGAAAAATATTGATTGAATGAAAGTGAGGGGATCGGTTGGAACAATGAACTAGTGTTGTTATCGTACTTCAGTATTTTAATTATATATGGATCTGAAGAATTCCAATTGAATGATTTTGGTTTCAATGGTAACATAAGACATAGGGTAACATGTTTCTATTAGAAAGTGTTGAGAAATAACTTCAGTATCGGGGTTAAAAAGAACATGTAAAGTTGACCCGAAATGATGTTTTATGGAAAAGTCTAGAAGTGATTTAATTGGTTATAACTTGTGATTGCAGTGGTATTATTGAGTTTTAAACTTAAGTACAAATTTTACATAAGTGAGTTTTAATAAAAGGAAGTGGACAAGTGGCTAAGAATTGGACAGGTGTCCTAGCTTTAAAGTTGAGCTTTAATAACCTTGAAAGACAAGTTACTGTACTTGCCCTCATTTCTTTCTCTCAAAGCTTCATTCTCTAGTGTTTCTCCAACACATAGTTTTTCATCAAATATTCACCAAAGATAAATCTTTCTTTTCTCTATTTGTCATCACTTCTACTTTGATATTTCTTTCTTCTATCCCAAGAAAAACTGAACCTCCCTGCCAACTTTCAAGTAAATGTACGTAGGTGCATAAGGGATTAGGGTTACGTAATTTTGCAGATATTGGAGCTTCAAACAAGTAAGCTTGTTATGATTATGTATTTTTTTTTGCATGAAATGAAGCATGCATCGTTAGTTCACTACTAAATGGTTAAGAACAGTGATATTCTTATTTTCTGGAAAATGAGTGAGGAGATTTAGTGTAACGTACATGGTGATTTTCTTTGGATTTAATGACTGAAATGTTATGGGATAGTGTTAAACTAGCTTTTGGAGTTGAATGAAAATGTGTAATGATGTGAAAGAACGACTAAAGTGATAGTTAGTGGAATAAATGAAGAAAATACAAAAGTTAGAAATGTAGAAAAATTGAAAGTGAAGAAGTGCAGAAAATGTGATGAAATGCATAAGTGTTCAGGTTTTTAGATGATCATGGAAAATGATAGATTTTTTATTTGGTTGTGATTTAAGGAATTGATGAGGGGTTAAGTTATGAAATGAGAATGAGCATAAGATATGAAGTTTGTTACAGTACCCGAGATTGTCATTGAGCATGCATTGTACATAGTTTGTATAATTGTTTGTTCATAAATGAGTTGTGTAATGTGTGTGAATGGTGTATTGCATAAATAGGATATACAGGATAAACATCCGCATTCAGGCTTTCCTAAAATTTGGAAACAAATGCTAATCTGGAGCGTACTGTGAGTAGACCGAGATGGTGTCACTTTATTATTTGTTATTTAAATTTTGTATTAATTAGCTACTAATTCATTATGTGAATATGATTGATTGTGATGGTTTCTGGAAAGAAGGTCCAATGAATGTGATGTATTAATGAAATATTGAAGTGCTACTTATATGTAAATGAGATGAAATAAGTGTGCATAATATGATTGTTAAATGTTGGACCCTGATCCGATGACAAATGTGTTTTGAATGTGCATTTGCATATAAATGAAAAGTGATACTCAACTCTAATGTTGAATTTCGGACTACGGTCTGATGATATATGAATGTGAGTGAATGTGGATAATGCAAATGTGATTGATGCATTTCATTTCATGAATGCATGAAACATAATGGCTGTTGTGACTAGAGTAGCCACCGATCAAAGCTTAAAGCTCAACAAGTGAAAATGAGCTTCGAGCTCAAAAGTGAATCAGAGCCTCAGGCGCAACGTTTAATGAGCCTTGTATCCCCCAAGCGGATAAGGAACAATTATCAATGAGCCCTATATGGGACAGTTTAGGTACTCGGTCACAACAATGATTAAGTGTATTGAATGTGAAGTGTGAAATTGAATGTGAAATGTGAAATAATGTAAAATGTGAATTACATGTCATGTGAAAGGGGTGAGCCATCGATGATGGTCACTCATTGAGTTCGAAAAACTCACCCAAAATTTGCAAATATTTTTCAGGATCAGAAGAATACCCCGTTAGGCCAACAGGAGTATACCTACAGCATTCAAGTGAAGGATAGAGGTCGGGATCAGTTCGCGTCTGCATTGGATTTCTCTATTTTGTATTGAATTGTATCTTCCGCAACTTTTTGTATAAATTTCTATTCCGAAATGACTCGAGTGTTTTGTAATTATGAAAGGATCCAAATGGCTATTGAAAATTTTATTGATGGTTTTGTGATAATTGAAAATGTTTATCAATGAATGTGGGCAAGTATTTAGGCGTCCCTCTGATCCATGAACGTACTTCTAGACATACTTATCAATACATCCTTGACAGAGCTCAGAAAAACTCACAGTCTGGCGAGCAAAGAGTTTATCCATGGCAGGGCGAGTTACTCTCACCCAGTCTGTAATTTCTGCTCTCCCCATTTACACGATGCAGACAGTGAGACTTCTGAGGCAGCTGTGCAACGAGCTATAAAGACTCATGAGGGATTTTATTTGGGGTGTAACCAGAGACCAGAGGAAAATACATCTTGTCAATTAGGACTCCGTTTGCAAGCCTAAAAAAGCCGGTGGTCTAGGCCTCAAGCGTGTTCGATCCTCTAATGATGCTTTACTGACTAAACTAGGTTAGGCGTTGATAAAGCAGCCCACTTCCATATTGGTCAAACTAGTCAGGGCTGAATATCAAATTGGCCCCAACCCTCTCCCCGCAAATATAGCCAAGAACGGGGCCTCGATCATTTGGAAGGGGATTTCTGCCATTTGGAAGTATGTACGCCAAGGTATGTAATGGAAGCTGGGTAATGGGAGACACATACACTTCTGGTTGGATAATTGGGCTAATGAGTGGGGACCTCTAATTACAATGGTGACCACCCCTCTCCCAGATAGCCTCCTTTATGCCACAGTGGCTAAGTTTACTGATGAGGGTGGCAACTGGCGCTGGAACTTGTTCTAGCAATATTTACCCTCTATGGTTTACCTGGATATTGCAGCGATACAGGCACCTATAGATGGTCTAGAGGACGATACCCTGGTTTGGGGTCTCACTAGTCATGGGCAGTTCACCGTGACCTCAGCCTATGATTTAATTGAAGGTCGCACTACGGACGCTCACAATAGTCTATGGGACTCCATCTGGAAATGGGCAGGGCCTCAGTGGATTCGAGCCTTCCTATGGCTCTTCGCTAAAGGAAAACTGCTGACCAATCAACAGCATGTGGCTCGTAAGCTCACAACGGATGGTAATTGTCATTTCTGTGGGCAAGAAGAATCCAGTTTGCACGTCATTCGCAATTGCCTGCGTGAGAAAGCATTCTGGTGCAAGTTTCCATCGGAGGCGGTGGACACGACCTTTTTCCAGCCAGAAGCCAATCAGTGGGTGGCTCACAACCTTCGGCGGCAAGGTCAAGTTAACCAGGTTGCTTGGGGTACTATCTATGAGATCACCCGCTGGTTTCTCTGGCAATGGCGAAATTGCAGCATATTTGATGCAGGTTTTGTTTTTCCAGAAGTAGGTCCCCAAGTCATTATGGAATATGTCGGGTGGATAGAACGAGCAAAGACAGCAGAGAGCTGTGTATTGCAAAATCAAGGACTACTTGTTGGCAATCTAGTTGGATGGACTAAACTGGCAGTGGACTGGATCAAGCTAAACTCGAATGGAGCAGTCAAACAAAGGTCCAACATTGCCACAGCGGGCGGTTTACTTCTCAACAATCAAGGGAAGTGGTGTGGAGGTTTCCTTCACCACATCGGCCAGGTTTCCCCTGTAAATGCAGAACTCTGGGGAGTACACTCGAGCCTTACCCTGGCTTGGGCGATGGGCTACAGAAAAGTGGTCGTTGAAGTAAACTCCCTGGAGGTCATTAACATCCTGTCCTCTTCCAGTTTAGTCTTAACTGACGATATTTTGTTGGTGACAGGTACTCGAGGTTTAATACACTGAGCTTAGGAGGTGCAACTCCGGCATGTGTATCGCAAAGGGAACCAATGTGCTGATCGGATGGCCTCGCTTGCAGTGACTTTCAGTCCAGGCCTGCATATACTGCAGGAACCCCCGGTGACGGTCCGAGACCAAATCCTCCGAGACCAACATGGCACTATGTACCGAAGGACCCTGCGTTAACTAGGGTGCTTTTGTTTTTTTTTCCTTTGTAGCAAAAAAAATCATTAGCAAAGGACTTACTCATTAGTGAGAAGGTCAGTCATAAGCTTCAATATTAGGATAATGCAAGGCAATGAATGTCTTTATCTCTTTTTCTAATTTATTTAAAGGATGGGATTTTTTTAGTAAGACTTTTAGGCCTAGCCCGGCTTGATCAAGCTTCGAGCCAATGAACCCTAGTCCGATCATTAAAGTTTTGGGCTAGGATCAAATCACAAGTGAATTGAGTTTGACTCCATTTTCAACCCTAACTCTATATCAATGAAGCTAATGCAACGATTAAGAAATAATTCAAAAACCATATTTACAAAAATTTAAATTTTTAGCATTTGATCAATAATTTTTTATACTTATAACTAACATTATAAATTTAAGTAAAATTTCAAATATAATTTATCTTTAAAATTTTATTAAATTAACCATAAAACTATATTTGAATTTCAATCAAAGCAACCCTCTCCAGTCACTTACATCACTTACTAAAAAATAAAGGGACAATTTTTTAAATAGAATTGCATTACCAAGATCAAGGATAGTGAGTACGTAGCTGAATCAAGCTATTAGAATAGCTTGAATAATCAAGGGATATTACTGTTACAGTTGATAACTACATATTACATAGAATCCAGTCCCTGTTGTCTTATTTTTGGCTACATGTTCTCTCAACGTGAAGCAACAAAAGAAAGAGAAACTTATATCTCAACTTGGTTGTTTTCTTTGATGCAAATTCTTATAAATTGAAGCACTTTACATAATGAACCCTAAAAAGCTTAGTGCCTGTTTAGTTGAGTTTTTGGATGATAAATAAACATTTTTTTCACCGCAAAAGTTAAAAAAAAAAGAAATGAGTGTTTGCTGTAAAATGAAAAAAAAAAATTTAGTAGATATTGCCAAAAAATAACTTTTTTAGCATCTAAAATATAGCTTTTTAAGAAACTCAAATTTGAAGCTTCTCAATAAAGTACTTTTCTAGGTAGATTTTTCAGATCAATTAATGAGCTTATTTTTTAGTCCCTTTTGTCCTTATGTTTTACACATAATTCTTACAATATTCACAAACATATCTTCACGTTTATTTTGAGATTTATATAATATTATTTGACTTTTTTTATATATTTTAATATATGTTTTTGATATTAGTTTTACTTATGTTGTAATCCATGTAAAAGATTTGGTTATATATATTTTCATTTATGTTTCATATGGTTTAAAATTATACAATAATTAATATATTGTAATTTGCATATTGTTTAATATATTTTAAATAATATTTATAAGCATAAATAATTTTTATTATAAAATAAATTATACTTAAAATTAAATGTACTTTTTTTTTATGTTGTCAAATAGTATATTGTATAAAGTTCTTTTAAAAAAGTTCTTTTTTAAATAACAATTAAACAGTCAACTGGCTTCTTAAAAAAAATTTTCTCATACAAATTTTACTAATAAAAATTTTACTAATATAAACTCATCCAAACATGCAATTGGACAAAAGCTTAAACTCCCAAAATGTGGGTCTCAGTCTGAACAAAACCAGGCTACCAATGATCCTATTCTTAGCTAAAAGCCCAGCGATCAACCTTCAAATCCATGATGGATCCACGGAGCTGAATGTCCATTTTGCATTGCCTAACAGAGATTTGCGGCAACATCAGCCGGCCGAAAATGAGAGACTAAAGTGTGGTCACCAAGTGATAAAGCAGCCCAGTCACTCATTTTGCTTCAAGAAAACCGGACGACATTCTCTGCCACTAAAATAATACTCAAGTTGTGTCAGCTTCTCCTCCTCGGATGACAAACACGCCAATGCGTTGATCACATGAACAAACCTCAAAGCCAAACCATTTGTCCAACAGAGTCATTGAGCAGTAAACAGCAAGCAAGGTCGAACTTGTTTTGACGAAAACCACACTTTGCCACTCGTAAACAGGATTAGTTTGAACTCTAAAAGCTTAGCAATGGCCGTAAGGCTACTGTTACCACACTGTTCTCTTTCACACCCCAAGTCTCTGTTATTCTTCACGCCCAACTTAAAAAGGCCGAAGCCCATTTCGAAATCAGTTCACCTCTTCCAATGGCGTTCTAAAGACTTGATCTTTACGAGAAAAATAGTGGCATGCGTGGATGTGGAGCAGAAGAATCCCTCAGAAGTGGCAGGAAGTGGATGGGGAAAGGTGTCCGCAGTGCTTTTTGACATGGATGGAGTGTTATGCAACAGCGAAGAACCTTCAAGAAAAGCTGGCGTTGATGTTTTTGCTGAGATGGGAGTTGAAGTTACAGTGGAGGATTTTGTGCCGTTTATGGGTACAGGTAAGAAATATTTCTATTTGAACTCGTTGAAGTTGATGTAATGATCAAATATTTGGTCATTAAACCAAGAACTCATATTCAAAAGAGCGAGAAGTATTACACTGTAAGCAAATTCAGTAGTGACTAGGAAATACTGCTGATTGAGTGTAAGAATGTGGTAATGGCTAGTTACTCGCTGCGGCTTACCCCAGTGTAAAACTTTTTACATAAACAAGAATCTCTTTTCCTCTCTGCTGTTAGGACCGTTGCTTTTTGTCAATTTATTCAAAAGATCCAGGTACAATGTTATGCAACTCTCTAATTTTCTGCTTCATTCAATTTTACGAGGAAATGAAAGCAACAACTATCTTTTTCTGAACTTCAGCTTCTTGTATTGCTTCGTTTGACTAAAGTCCCGGCGTCTTACTCTTTTGCTTTGTTTTTGGGATGATTATCTAAACTCTTAACGGTAAATATTATTAGCAACATGATGTTTTCGGTGTATCTATGGCAATTTGATATGTGCTTATGTTATTTCAGGCGATATGCAAATGACATTCTGAAGCCCTCTTCGTGCAATTCGGATATAAATTTCTTTTTCTTTTTTTGTTAAAATAAATTTCATCTTTACCGCTATTTCATTAATATGTAGGTGAAGCAAATTTTTTAGGAGGTGTGGCTAAGGTTAAGGGAGTTCAGGGATTTGATCCTGAGGCAGCAAAAAGAAGGTTCTTTGAGATATATCTAGATAAGGTGGCTCATCTTAAAATCTTTAGATGTTTATAATGCTTTTCGAGCTTGTCACAGTATTCCCAAATTTTTTTGACATGTGCAGTATGCAAAACCAAATTCTGGGATAGGATTCCCAGGAGCCCTTGAACTCATCACTGAGGTATTTTAGTCATAGATTTAAGCTTAATACGATAATATCTATTTCAACTGCATTGCCAAGACAAATTTACTTCATAGTTGATGCTGTACAACAGTGTAAAAACAAAGGCCTCAAAGTTGCAGTTGCGTCTAGTGCTGATCGTATCAAAGTTGATGCAAATTTGGCAGCTGCTGGCTTACCATTGGAAATGTAAACAACTTCCCTTTCATTATGCTACTCAAGTTCATGGAATGTATAATCTACATCAAGCAATTTTCATTTTTTATATCAAAAACAAGTTTATGGCTAGTTAAATATCTATCCTGTCTTTCAGTTATCAAGGACTTCAGAATTATAATATTTTCAGATATGTAATATTTGTTACTTTTTAAGAGCACAATCTAGTTGGTCTAAGAGCACAAACATGATTTTCAAAATCCAAACCTAAGCCAATGTACACACATCATGGAGTTGCTTTGAAGTCCAAAGTTTAAATCTTCTGACTGCATGTTTTTTCTTTTTTTGATGCTAAACTATGGTCTGTGAAAGAAATATAAGCACAGGAGTAGTTATCTGGAAAGTTAAGTGGTTTCTAATTGTCTTTCATCTCAGGTTTGATGCTATTGTATCAGCAGATGCTTTTGAGAATTTAAAACCAGCTCCTGATATATTCTTAGCTGCATCAAAGATCTTGGATGTGCCTCAAAGTGAGGTATGGTTTCTGATTCTGCTGTTTTATTTCCTCATATAAGTTAATAAGTCATTGGTCCTAGGAATAGTATCTGCTGCCTGCATATGCTACTTACAATAATTTTTTTCTCTAGTAGAACTGAAAATTTGATGCATAATTAATGTGATTTAATTTTCTGTTGCAACCACTCTTTTTCAGATCCTTGTGAGGCAACATGTTAGTTTTTGTAATTGACAGTTGCATTGAATAATTTGGAGAAATAATCAATTAAGTTCCTATTTGATTTACCACTGCTTTGGAAACAGGCACTTTTAAACTAACCATAGTATTTGGAAATCTATCTGACTGATTTTTAAATTCTTTAAACCAGTGGAGATTTGAGAGCTAGTAATGCTTTTGCCAGGAACTAAATTCTTCAATGATAAAGAGGAATAAAAGGATTTTGTTGATAAAAGCTCTTTATAACATATTATGGCCAAACATAATAGTGTTTTCATGTTTGAAGTTCTTTTTGGTAAAGCTTTGTGTTGAATGTACTTCACTTAGTCACAATGTTGCCTACAAGTTTTCAGTCTTAGCTTTTGCCTATGGCTGCTTTAGATGTTAGATTATAGCCATTTCACCCTGTTTTCTCCTTTAAAGAAATGGCAATTACTATGTGGGCATATTGTTAAGGGGAAAGTTAACAAAACAGACACACAAGACAGAATTTTTGTGTAAAAGTTTGAATGCCCATAGCCTTAGCTTTCTCTTGATTAGATAGAGTTGTTACAACAGATCATATGCCTCAATTACAGCCAATCATATCCCGTAATTACAACAGATTCTATTCTGAAAAAAAGGCATGTATTTACATAATTTATGACAGCAATAAAATGGCAGTTATAGTTGACTATATCTAGACAGCTATCATTGACAAAAGTAAGGTGAGTTATATGTAGAGCATTTATTCTTTCTCTTCATTAAATTATTTAATTTTCCTACACTTTATTCTTTAGAAGTTGTATCTAAAGAAATAAATTTAGATTTCCTTATTGTTTTAGTAATAATCCTGATCATGTCGTTTTCAACCAGTGCATTGTTATTGAGGATGCCCTAGCAGGAGTGCAGGCTGCAAAAGCTGCACAGATGAGGTAAATGTGGTATCAATAATTAACACACAAAAAATTGGTGTTGATATGAAAAATTCAAAACTTTCAAGACAAATATATAAATGTTCAATTCTACCATCTGAGATTTATTTCTTTTCCCATGTATCAATCTATATTTATATGGATATCACCATTGTGTTCAAGTGGTTTGTTCTCTTTTTCAGGTATTACTGGAGAGTTAATGGTGAAATTTCCGTGTTTCATGCAGGTGTATAGCTGTGACGACTACATTATCTAAAGATTCTCTAAAGAATGCCGACCCATCTCTTATCAGAAATGATATTGCTGATGTTTCACTTGATGATGTTCTCAGTGGTGGAGCTGGTTGCTACAGTATGTACTTCTAAGGATTGTTGAGAATATTGATTTGTATTTCTGAAAATGTAGAGCTGTGATGTGTTTTTTTTCCATTCTTTAAGCAAGTATAAGTGAGAAAAACCTGTTGTAATGAATATTCTTTTAATGGAAAACTTTCCCTTTTCAAGTTTAAGCTGCTCATTTATTCATGATCTTTTGAGTTTATAAGTGTTGGCTTATACCTATCCTAAGATGCAAGAACAACATAAATATTCAAAGTTCTCATGGTACTTCCTATTCTGGGTTTTAGTTGACACAGATTCTGTTCAGGAATAAAAAGATCTAACAGAAATATAACCTTGCAGATGAGAAACAACAACAACGGGATGTTGCTCATAATTCTGCAGAGACTTCATCAGCAATGGTCAAAGAAAGAGCAGATAATGGATCACTCACCAACTTATTTCCTAGCAATAACAAGGCCCTTGCAATTGAAGGGTAAGAGAGGTTCTTGCCTTCAAAATATTAGTTGAACCATGTTCGCCACCTTTTTTTGTCTTTTACACTCTGCTGGTTGGTACAGACTTCATTTCTTTAGTTAAATGGGGTAGCCATTACCAGTTGATTGGTTAGCTGACATTACCTGCTTGGATATCCAAGTCCATTAGTTGTAGGAGATAATGATCGACATACCTCAGAAACTTCATCATGAGTGATTCTGTAACGGTTGAAAGGACAAAATTCTTTCGATGTCATTTTTTCTTTTTTTCTTATGGAAGGTTCTGTCTTCAGTGTGAAAAAAATTTGGTTTTCACCTTGATTTTGAAAGTTTTTCACTATACATATTTAAGGGTGGTTCTGTCTGATTTTGTTGAGGCTGGGCGCCGTTGTGTGGATCCATGAGTTTGGTTGACCTTAGCTAGGAGATAC
>JANITX010000008.1:31786213-31805898 GCA_027564395.1 Erythroxylum ulei
GATAGTAGCTACTGTGAATAATTAAAAAATCATGTTAAATTTAAACTACTCTTTTCCTAAAGAAAATAGAAAAATCTCTATAAACAGAATTCTCTTGGAAAAGAGAGGCAATGAATTGCAAACTTGAAGGCAAGTTTTGCCTACAAGTGTCCAAGGATGGTGGCAAATTGTGCGACGTAAATTCACTAGGAGGCACCAGCGACTTCTGTAGCCCCACGCACGCTATATCCATACCACAAGCTGGATTCTCAAGCAATTCTACCTGTTAGCCACACCACATTTTCATAAACACAAACTCTCACAACATTAGCCCTTTGCATTCACTCACTTTCCAAAACATCCCAATGTGTATCTTAAATCATCACAAGTACCTTGCAAGGCCTCCAAGCCATGTCCCCAGGGGCTACGGCCACCGTCCTGTGACATGCTCGGTCTTCACCACCAACAATACTAAACTCAAACCAACCCAATTAACCATTCATCAAAGGCTTCAAGATCCACCAACATTAGTCATTTCAACATCACCACCTGTGTTCAATGATCCCTCCTTGCAATCGACATGGGTTCACCGTGCTTGGACTGCCGCTGGTTGCACAACTGTGCTTGTTTCGCTAGCCAAGGCCATTGTTGGTGCAGCTCATTCGCATATTCTGTTGGAGCCTATGTTGACAAGCTATCTTGGCTACATTTTGGCTGACCTTGCCTCTGGAGTCTACCATTGGGGTATTGACAACTATGGTGATGAATCAACACCAATTTTTGGTAGTCAAATTGAAGCATTCCAAGGTCACCATAGGTGGCCTTGGATTATCACTAGGCGTCAATTTGCCAACAACCTTCATGCTCTGGCTCGTGCAGTAACATTCTTTGTGCTTCCTTTAGACCTCGCTTACAATGACCCTGTTTTGCATGGCTTTGTTGGGATGTGCTCTGGTTGCATTATGTTCAGCCAACAATTCCATGCTTGGGCACATTCGACTAAGAGCAAGTTGCCAACGCTGGTGGTGGAGCTCCAGGATGTCGGGTTGCTGGTTTCTCGGTCACAACACGCCGCTCATCATCGGCCACCTTATAACAACAACTATTGCATAGTAAGCGGTGTTTGGAATCAATTCTTGGATCAAAATAGGATATTTGAGGCTCTGGAGATGGTCATATATTTCAATCTTGGGGTAAGACCTAGATCCTGGTGTGAGCCTACCAGTGGATGGACAGAGGACGTCGAGACGCAATCTCAAGTCACAGTCCAATAATGCGTTTCTTTTCTTTTTCGTTTCTCCGTGTTTTCTTTCCTAGCAGTCATGTACTTCATTCAACTTCCAGAAAAGTCGCAACAACAATGGGATTGTCTGTGAAATTCTCATCTTTAATGCAAATTCTATACAAGATTGTTTTCACCATCTTTTAGGTAACAATAATTTATCTGCCGTGGTTGTTTTTAGGAACTATACTGTGCAATCCCAATAGCAGCCATGAAATGAAATGCATTTCTACACTTCATGGTTGGTGCAACTGATACAAAATGATGAAGACACTCTATACATCAGCCCCTCCTGATGAGATGGAAGATACACAAGGGAACCAGTAGCGGCGTTTCCCATCCCTGTGGCCATCATCAATCATTGCAAGCCCTTCCTACATAGCCAGGAGAAACCATGAGCCCACAAAACCTGTAGTTCAAGATCTAGGAAAGCGAGCAAAAGGGCAAAACATGAAAAATCTGGCAGTAATGCAAAGTCTTACTTCCAACAAAGTATCAAGGGCATCAATAGCACGGCCAGATCCCCATAATAATTGTCTCTCTACCTCATCAACAGTGACAAAACCTCGAGCCTGACAAAAAGCAAGAAATGAAATGTGATGTCAATGATTTACTCCATTTCAAGTGGTAAAGATTCAGTTAAGAAATGTACAAACCTGTGCCAGCTCCAAGATTGCATTATGGTCTTTGTTTAACTCAGTTGGAACAGATCGAACAAGCTTTCGCTTTCCAACAGAAATCACCTCAAAACCACTACCCAAAATCTGAGAATTTCACACCATTAGATATGAATGATTATTGCTTCCAAATTTCACAAAATTAACCATAGGTATCTCGGTCCAAACTACTGCAAAGGAAATATGATGGGCATTAGCAAGTAATTAAAAGAAATGGTATGGGAAGTAAATAAAAGAACTCATACTTTCTTACAATAACAATTGAGTGTCTGAACTGACTTGTTAACAGCATACAAATGTTTGCGATTTCAGTTTACAGAAGATAACAGAAATATGACCAAATACAAACATCAGAAACTCAAACAGTTATTTAGTCAACATTGGATTCACATTAGTTCTTAATCACAAACCTTAAGCTTACTTATAGCACGTAAGCAATCGTCTTCCGATACGGCTTCACGATCACTCCTTCGTTTCTGACGGAGCAATGTGCAGAGTTCCTCCAAGTTGATCAAACCTCCATTATGTGATCTTGTTGCCAAGCATATCTCAACAATTTGTATTCCTGCCAAGCCAAGTAAATAGATCAGTACAAACATCCTGATCATATCATGCCGGAAGCGCTTCTATAATAAGGAAAAGTCAGAAAATAGTTACATGGTCTTGAGTTACAAAGTGGAAGTAAAATATTCATATAAATTTTTCTATCTCGGAAATTGATTAAAACCCACATAGATAAGCATATAGCCTTTAAGAAGAAAGCCTATTCAGTTAGGACCAAGGGATCTTTTCTCATATTGCAGTTAAGGATGCCAATAGCATAACCATTTGTGCTCCAAAATCATCAATACAAATTCAATTGGACTATTCAATCGGACAAATTACTTCAAGAACTTGTAAGGTGACAAATATTATTAACAGGCATGCACTCAATTCATTGTAAGAATCAGAAGTGCACAAAACTGTTTTGTTTTAGAGCCAAGATAAGAATGAGATGGTAAAGTAACAAATAACGAATCATTCATCACCCCAACGAGTCACCACCCAAACAACATAAGTAAGTCATGGAAAATGTACCAAGTTCATAATAGAAGTCACCAATCCCTAGCAGCTCTGCCCAAAAACCCTTATTTGAGGCCAAGGGATCCACTCCAACTTTAGCACACATTTCATGGAACTGTGCCCTGAAAGTTGGGTTCTTTCGAATGTCATTCTGCAACATTTAATATAGAATCAGTTACGTCATTGAAGTCAGGAAGTCATAAATCAAATAATTCAAATTCCAAAATTCATAAAAAAAATTATAGTTAGCAAGTGGCACAGACTACAACCCTTCTTAACGCAACCCAGAAACCTCAATCTAAACCTGAAAAAAGTTGCAATAATTTAAGACACCCAATAAGCAAACCGGATTACCCAGCACGAAAAGCACACACTTAAGATATCTATAAGTAGCAACTGGGTTCTGGTCTAAATTCTAAAAGAATCAATAAAGCACCAAAAGTAAATCTTTTCAACCCAGATTGAGCTAAACGATCCTCAAGTCTTAAAATTCGTAAAAAAAAAAACCATTAAATGCATAATTGTGTGGGCAAATGCGCATGACCTTGTGTTTGCGAGCGAATTCTTCGAGCTGGGACCGAAACGTGGCAAGCTGTTCTTTCATGAGATCGTTTCTCACTTTGGCTACATTTTCTCCAAGCAATCGATATTGATCCTTTTAACAAAAATCAATAAATGGGAAAACGAATTAATCAAAGAACATTAGGACATAATCAAAAGAAATGTTCAAGAAGGAACAAACCCTTGTAGCAGCAGCTGTCTGTAAACCTCCAATTCCAGGTCTCCTTCTCATTATTCTTCTTTACCGAAAAGAGAGTGCTACTTTTGTGTTTTGTTCTTTTGTTGATCGTGCTGTGAAACAGAGCGTCTCCTGTCAACCCAAGACCCAAATGTAACTCACCTTGATATTCCAAAAAAGGATCTGAAACACGAAGGATAAATTGCATTCAGAATCATGTACTCTCTGCGTTCTTAAAGTTTCAAATTACTGCTCTTTTTTATAATATATAGAACCCACACTTTTGTAAGCATCTTATTTTGTAGTTTTATAAACATTATGAGTACAATACAATACTGTAATTTAAAAATATCTGCATATTATTAATTAATTTGCTTAAAAATAAATTTGATTTTTTATTGAAAGCAAGTTTTATTAATTATCAAGGAATAACATTTCTTAAGTGTAAATTCAAATTACACAAAATTTTTAAAGGATTATTACCTTAATTTTTCCAAATAAACAAAAATTTCGACGTAAAAGTCATGCGTTTGAATTCCCTTACTTACACTCTTTTAAATGAGTCTGTCGTACAAGACTTGTCTAGTGCGGAGTAATTGGTTAGCGTAATTTACAAACTATTGTATTAATCCGAAGATTTACTCAGTACATATCCAAAGAATAATAACTATAAATTCCTTCGTTTCATTTTTAAAAAAATTTACACACACCTTTTAGTCAACCTAACCTTAAACTAAAAATCACATAACTTTACATACTCTTCAAACAAAAATTAAAGGATTATTACCTTAATTTTTTGTAAATCAACCTTTTTCAATTCATAAAAGTTACATGATAGAAAATTATTTAATTGATTGTTAATGGTTTTTTCTTACGACTTAACTAATTGTGAAATTAAGAGCTAGGGATAATATAATATATACAAGACTACCGAGTTATTGATAGAGTTTAAGCAATTGTGATTAAGCTAATAAAGCTCCATTTATCTTAATAGTTTCATGATTATTACATTTTCTTAATTAGGTTTAGCTTTAGGTCAGGTCATATTCAAGTTAGTCTAAAAGTTATGTCTAAACCTGAGCCTAACCTGAAGTTTGATTAGGCTCAAAACTTGCGATTTAAAGATTAGTCAAACTCGGGTCAAGCTTAATTTATTTTTTTTCTTAATTTATAACTTAAAAATAATTACTTTATTTAAAACGATATTATTTTACTTGATATATTCGATCTTTAGACGAGGTTGGACCAAATAACATGAGCTTAAGCCCAACCTGAAACTTTGAAAATTTAAAAAAGAATACTCCAAATCGAAGCTTAATCAAATCATGTTAGGCAAAAATTACATTTCTACTCCTACGTGGTTCTCGTATCTAAGGAATGGCATATATCAGAAAGAAAAGCAAAATATGATGTTAATGGATATTAATTTCTTGGTGAATCATTACTTGCAAGGGAATGTTGATCCTTATAATCTCTTCTGTTAAATTAGTTACACTAACCCCTTTAAAAAGTGTCATTAACG
This sequence comes from Erythroxylum ulei, assembly GCA_027564395.1. Lineage (NCBI taxonomy): Eukaryota > Viridiplantae > Streptophyta > Magnoliopsida > Malpighiales > Erythroxylaceae > Erythroxylum > Erythroxylum ulei. The sequence continues at coordinate 31,791,475 of JANITX010000008.1, forward strand.
TGAATTATATACTGGTTCTGTCTGATTTTGTTGAGGCTGGGCGCCATTGTGTGGATCCATGAGTTTGGTTGACCTTAGCTAGGAGATACCTGCAAAACAGCGGAAGGCACACTAGGGGTTGATTGCCGGTAGGCCCCTCCGATGCTTAAGTCAGTTCTTTTGTGGTAGGGTTTGTAGGCTATGAATAGAGAATGTTAGGGTTCTCGAGTCGTACCTGCGTTGTGAGGAGATAGTCAACTTATATAGTGAATATCTGTCGAATTTAGGTCATCATCCAAGAATGGGACGACCGGCCCACATGTCGTTCTATGCCTGGGCCTGGGCCTGGCCCTATCACGACCGACCCAATCATAAGCCCCCTACTCCTCGAGTCCGATCAGGGAGAAGGATCGATGGAGTATACAAGGCTTGTGCGGCTCGTCTGCATGACTGCTCATGATAGGCCCAACCGATCGGACATCGACGTCCTTCATGGCATGAAAACCTTTGTGATTAAGAGTTTTCAAATTCAACCTTGACATGGAATTAAAATCTTTATCATCTGAGATCTCAAGTTCAACTTACGCTCCTTTGTCTATAATGAACTTGTGATTTATTGTAACTTGTCCACGGTCAGTGTTATGAGGGTGCTAGGATAATATTTAAGCACTCAGTAGTTTGAACTTTTGAGTTGAATGATTTCTTGACCATCTTTTGAGTTGAGTGATTTCTTGATCATCTCATGATAAATCCTGAACAAGCTGCAGGTTTTGTAATTTTAGTTACTAGTTTGGGCAGTGTTGTAGTTTCATCTGCCAAAAAACAGATGAAACATTGTGTAGAACTCTAGTTTGAGGTTGCAGAAATAATTCATGGACAGGTTTCAGCCTACAAGGCGTGATGTTATAAGATACGGAAGCTTGGGGATAGCAATTGCATGCCTCTTCTTTACAATCTCAAATTGGAAGGTAATGAACTTTTATATTCAGAATTGGAGCCAAAAGTGGGTCCCAAAGAATACCTACCCTGTTCTTATATATCCAAAATGAGGGACTTGCGGACATCATTTGTCCTGAAAGATGAACTGATTCTAACCGCATTTCGCTAAAGGGTTGAAGGGAGATAGTGCATCAAGCTGTTCGCAAGGGCCAACTTGATCTGATTCTAACATGTGTGAATCTTTTTCTCTTTCAGTCAATGCAATATGCATCTCCTAAAGCTATATGGAATCTGTTGTTTGGAGTTCAGAGGCCATCTTTTGATCAAAATAAAGGTAATTCTTGTATATTATACAGTTTAATTGTGCTTGATGTTGAATTTCCTTGTACTCTTCCTTCTCTTATTCGTCATTTCAGTATTCTTCATGTCTTCTTAAATTGTTAGTCTTTATCCTTTCCTTTTTGATAGTTGCATCAACTTGTAATCATGAAATAAGTAAAAGTTCAAACTCATTTGTCATTGTTGGCTACAGAAAGGTCACAGTATTCAAGAGTACAACGCTTTTTCAATTATATTGCCGATCTAGAGACTAGGTAAGCAAGAATTTGTCCTGTTGACCATTCTTGATTCATGTGCAGTATTTGAATATATATTAAATCATTAGGTCTTAATCTTGATCTTTAAATCTATTCCCCGGTTAATTCTTTTCCATTCCTGTCAGGGGGACCGCTACTATTGTTCCAGAGTTTCCATCTAAACTTGATTGGCTAAATACAGCTCCACTTCAATTTAACAGGGTTTCTTTTTTCATTCAACTCTGAGCTTTTGATATGCTAGCACTATTGAACCTGTGTTATTTAGTCATTTCCTTTCAGAGATGATAATTTGTTTAGTTTTATCTTTGAAAACTTGGTTTAAGGGATCCTTCATTATTCTAATTGAAAGTGCAATTAGAAGCCACCAATCAGGTTTAAGATCAACTACCAGACAACCAAAACTGAACTGATAATAAAAGAACCTCAACTTATGAAAAGCTTCCAATCTGTAAATTTGAGCTTATACCATCATGACACGGTTATCCACAAGTTTATTTCCAATAGAAAGCATATTGTCACTAGCTACATAATAATTACCTTTGATGAGCAGGGATTAAGAGGAAAAGTGGTTCTACTTGATTTTTGGACCTATTGCTGCATAAATTGCATACATGTGTTGCCAGATCTAGAGTTTTTGGAGAAGAAATACAAAGATATGCCAGTAAGACCTGCTTCTTTATAAACTTTATTTGTGGACTAATATTTGACATGTTTAGTTTTCCTATGGTATTTGTTTAGTGGTTTAAGGATCTGAACAGCCCATTTATTCTCTTATTACTTCCTCATGTTTTTTTTTAATCTTTTCCATTTTTTGTTTTGTGCAGTTTACAGTTGTGGGGGTGCATTCAGCTAAGTTTGACAATGAGAAGGATTTAGAAGCCATCCGCAATGCAGTATTACGCTATAATATCTCTCACCCAGTAAGTTCAATTTTGGAACAGTCTTGAACTTTGCCTGGCTGTAGTAATGCAGAAAATGAGTTCATTGAATTCCATGAATATTGATGAGAGTATAGCATTATTGTTGAACCGAAGTTATTTTTATCTTCTTGTAAGTTTTGCTGAGGATGAGGAGATTGATTTTGCACTACTGAAGTGTTATATTAGAATATTTACTGACATTGCACTATTTGCATGATTTTCTGTCTTAATTGCCTCTTTCCTAGCAAGCCAACTCTTGATATGCTTTACTGTTGAAATGTTTACTTGGATACTTATATGGCTAATAATGGCATCCAGTTCTCCATCATTGTTATTTCTAAATCTTCATGGTGATCATAATGCTGATGTTCTTACCTGGTGAAGCCATATACCTTAAGTATTTTATACGGGTTTTTTGGTTTGTAGCATCTGTGGCATTTTAATAGTGCATAAAGTCCAGGGCAGACAAATTTTTGCGTTAAAATTTTTAAAAGATCAATTTGAGTTTGTTGTGTTGTCTTCAGTTTCATAGGAAAGCCACTACAGTGCCAAATTTTAATCAAGCCCTACAATCAGTTTAGGTTGTCAATGATGGAGATATGTTCTTGTGGCGTAAGCTAGGTATAAGTTCATGGCCTACCTTTGCCCTTGTTGGACCCAATGGTAAACTTCTTGCAGAAGTATCAGGAGAAGGCCACAGACAGGTACCCGTGAACACCTTTATTTATTCTTATTAAATCCATGTTTGTAGATAAAGCATTTTATGGGATGCATGAGTCCTATATTCTTTCTTTGATATTCATGGATGACGCTTTGTAGAGCCTATGGATCATCATCATCCTACCAATAAAAACTGATCGTACTTGGCAGAATATTGAAATTTGATCAGACATACAAATTTGAAGTTAAGATTGCGCTGCATTTGGAAAGGTCTATTACACAAAAGGAAGATACAATAATTAGGAAACATAGACATCCGCATGCATCCAATATCATAATACCTTCAACATGACGTTATTTTATGAGAATCTCACTGTTGCAGATAACTGAAGAATCTGCCACTAATAGCAATCTGAGTGGTCAAATTTTTACATATTGAGTGACTGAAATTAATGGTCAGGCCCTAGCTTTTCAAATAAACATTTTATGGAATCTACAAGATATTATGATGATACTGGATAATGTGTTAAAGACAAAATTCTCACCGTCATTCACACATAGAGTTCTTGCTAATTGCTTATCCTTGGTTGCCAAATGGTATTTCATTTCTTTTGGTAATAGGACATTGATGATTTAGTAGAGGCAGCTATTCTGTATTATGGTGAAAAGAAGCTGCTGGACACCACACCAATCCCTCTAAGACTCGAGAAAGATAATGATCCTCGTTTGGTTACCTCTCCCTTAAAATTTCCTGGGAAGCTGGCTGTTGATGCGCTTAACAACCGGCTGTTTATTTCAGATAGTAATCATAACCGAATAGTAGGTCCTCTCTGTCTCATTCCCAAGCTGATGCATTTACACATACTAATACAGAGTTTAGTAGTTGTGCTTACTGACAAACGGAAATACAATTATGTCTTAACTTCTCAAATGTAGGTGGTCACTGATCTAGATGGGAATTTTATTCTCCAAGTCGGGAGCAGTGGCGAAGAAGGTTTGCGAGATGGTTCCTTTGATGATGCTATGTTTAATCGACCTCAGGTGAGGACTAGGTGTTAAACTGTCACAAAGTATGTGTTCTAGGAAACATATTACCTCAGAAACCTATATAATTCCTGCTCAATTAACAGCTGCAAAATATATTATGCATCTATGTAGTGATGCATAAAGATTTTTTTTTATTTTTCTTTTTTATTTGATGTGCACGCAATGATTATGAGGTTATTAGCTTATCTGGGGTTTAGAGGTCTTTGACTTTTTCATTCTTTTCACATTTCATGTGCACTCAATAGTTATAGAGTTGTGTGATCTTTTGGAGTTTGGGTACCTTTGACATCTTTCTCTTCTGTTTTTCCATCTGAGCATATATAGAGTTTATCTGTTTTTCCAGGGTCTTGCTTACAACGCAAAGAAAAATCTCCTTTATGTTGCAGACACTGAAAATCATGCTTTGAGGTCCCAACCTAATTCTTTTTCTTATCAAATGTTGCTGGCTTTATTTCCAATTGTTAAATGGTTCAAATGATGAGATTCAATGTTCTTAATAATTCTATTTTTATATTTTTCTGGGACAGTTTCTGATGAGACTTGTTTTTAACTTATCTGTAACTGGATGGCTGCTTGAGGTCATGGTTCAAAGATATGCAGTGCAAGTCAAAATTAGTTACTGGTTTCCCATATGGATAAAAGACATTTTTTAAAATTCCAAGTACTATCTAATTGTCTCTATGTCATATTTGATGAAAACATGATGGTTGAATTGTTAAGGAATGATGATAACCTGGACGCATAATCTATAGAACATATCTTCCATACAGGTTTGGTTTCAAGAATTAAGTTTCAAGATATGCAACTTAAGGAAATCAAAACACACAAAAATATAGCTAAAGGAAAGGAAAAATTGATCAGAATATCGTCATATCAAAAAAATTGTTATCTAATGCAAATAAAAATGATGCACATTACATCACATCTTCACACTGGTTTTATAATATTGTAGGGAGGTTGATTTTGTTAACGAGATGGTGCAAACTATTGCTGGTAATGGAACAAAAGGTTCTGACTATGAAGGAGGAGGAAAAGGATCAGACCAGGCAAGATTGGAATTTAAAAGATACATCTAGTGTGTTTCACTTGATACCTTTAACTACTTGAAACACTTATGCTGATAAATTCTATTGCTTGACTAGTACATTTGCACTCAACATGAAGTAAAACTTATTCTCTTTCAGCTTCTAAATTCTCCATGGGATGTCTGCTACGAGCCATTTCAAGAGAGAGTTTATATTGCAATGGCTGGTCAACATCAGATATGGGAGCACAATACACTAGATGGAATTACAAGAGCGTTCAGTGGTGATGGTTATGAAAGAAACTTAAATGGATCAAGGTAAGACTTAGGTAGATTCAATTAGTTACTCACTGCATCCTCTAAGCTACATGTATGTTCTACAATAGTGGTTTCTCTTATAAAGGTTGCTTATTTCATTTATCTTCCCTCTTTCCCGGGCATTAATAATCATAATTTTGTATGGCTTTTATGTTTATTTATTGAAATAGCTCAACAAGCACGTCATTCGCACAACCTTCTGGAATTTCGTTATCTCTGGGTAACATTCTATTCTGAAGGAGACTACTTTTGTTGTATTTTATCCATATATGTTGTTAAATCCTATGTGGAAAGCATTTTGTTTATTCTTAATCAGACATGAAGGAAGCATATATTGCTGATAGCGAAAGTAGTTCCATTAGAGCACTTGATCTAAAAGCAGGAGGTACAAGGTTGATAGCTGGTGGTGATCCAATGTTCCCTGACAACTTATTCAAGGTAACTTAATTTAACTTGAGAAACTATTGCATATTACCTTGTGAAAATTCAATTCGCTGGTGCAAAAGCTACAGGTTATATTTTAAGAGCTGATAATCTTACAACTCTGCAGTTTGGAGACAATGATGGTACAGGGTCTGAAGTCCTTCTACAACATCCACTGGGTCTTTTATGTGCAAAGGATGGTCAAATATATATAGCAGATAGCTACAATCATAAGGTGTCTAGATTTTAGAATTTTTTACTACGTACAGCATGCAGCATTCTATATTCATATATAGGTTTTCTTTATGTGTATCCTTTTACTGAATATGTAGAACTTGAATGTTGAAAAATGTTGATGAATCTCCTTAAATCTTGAATCCACTTGGGATTTCAGAGCTATATGTGTATTTTAATGCATCTATTACTTCCATAGAGTTTTTTGGTACTCCTAATGGGAAATAATTCGATTGAACTGTGAAAATTAGTGTGTCTGAAAGCTCAATGGTAAAAAAATAGAGGTTCAAGCATCATTCTGTTGCATCAATCTTTCCTTTTCAATTTTCAGATCAAGAAGCTAGATCCAGCTACTAAAAGAGTAACTACTATAGCAGGAACAGGGAAAGCCGGTTTCAAAGATGGATCGGTACTAACTGCTCAGGTGTGCAAACATCCAGTTCATTTATTGCACTCTTTTTATGGCAACATACAACGTTCTGATAATTTTCCTTCTACCCTTAATTCTCAAAGTGCTTGTCATATGTGTTCTGCAGTTTTCAGAACCATCTGGAATAATTGAAGCTGGAAATGGTGATTGTCTTTCCTAATATAGCTATTACACTACTTCACCCTTACAAAATACCACTGGTACTTTTCTGGAGTTTGCATATGTTCACAACTATTGGATTCAGCTATATAACTTGCTTAAGAAGTTGCGAATTTTCCTTCCTCTGAGGGTCACCCTGCTATTTATTGACTTTTAATCTCCAGGCAGTTACATCGGCAATCAATCTGATGGTGTATCATGTTATCCTCCTTAATTCATTTGGAAATTAAGTTTGATTCCTGTAGCTCTCATTAGTTATAAAGACATTCTGACAGCGTGGGTTTTTGCAGGAAGACTTATCATTGCTGATACAAACAACAGCATTATCAGGTATCTGGACTTGAATAAGGAGAAGGCTGAGCTTCGTACTTTGGAGCTAAAAGGAGTTCAGCCTCCTGTTAAAAAGTTCAGATCTTTAAAGCGTCTCAATAGGAGATCATTGACTGACACACAGATAATCAAAGTTATTGGTGGTTCATCCAATGAAGGAAACATCTTACTCAAGATTTCATTGCCTAAGGAGTATCATTTCTCAAAGGTTCACCACATTCCAAAACCTTTTACTCGAGATCCTTCTAGATTTTATCTCCATGAAGTATTTTATGATTTTCTTCCTTTTAATATGAAATGGAGGAAGAAAGCAGTAAGTCGTGTTGCTATTCTCCTGCATCTGTTGAAGCATGGTTAGAATGGCACCTTAGGTTGTTTCTTCTGTAATGTAATGTAGTCGCTAATCTAAATGCAGGAAGCTCGTAGTAAATTCATTGTTGAAACTGAACCTGAAAATGTCATGTCAATTGAACCCTTAGATGGATATCTTAGTCCAGAAGGAACAGCAGAACTTCATTTTAAGAGATCCTCTGCTTCTGCTTCAACAGGTCAAATAAACTGCAAGGTACACATTGTTTGGTGTTGTGTGCTTGAGATTCAGTGGGAATTATTTTACATTCATTAGAATCATCTTCTTTTTATTTATCAACGAATATTGTGAGGATGCATTTTCCAAGCTTCTTTGAACAGATTTACATTACTAGTAGTAGCTGTCGAGTATTTGAAAGTGTTCCTATCAAAGAAAAACGTAACTGGTCCTGGGTTCTTCTCCACCTCTTTAACTGCAACTCTGAAATGTGTAACTAAGCAAAGCTAACTATAATCTTTTAGGAATTCAAAACTATCTTAATTATTTGGCATGCTTCCCGGATATCGTCTAAAAAGCTACCCATAATTTGTATGTTGTAAATGCATCTCTTGTTAAGGAGAAGACTTCAGATTCAGGACTTCTATAAATAATCAATGTGGTTCACTTGCAGGTTTACTATTGCAAGGAAGATGAGGTCTGTTTATGCCAGTCACTTTCGTTTGAGGTAGGGTTCGAGGAGGAAGTTCCTGGCTCTCCTTCATCAGAAATCAGGCTTGAACATGTTGTGAAGCCCAAAGAGTCTCCAAACAGCCTGCAGCTGACAGTTGCCCGGTAACAACAATTCCATGTAAATACATAAAACTCAACTCACACTAGAATGTAAATACTTTGTAATCTTCTTGAACCTCCTTTCTCCATACTCACGTGAACATTAGAAACTTGATTCATTTGACTTGGCCAAGTCAATTTCTTAAGTTATGATGGTTAGTGCTACATCCCTCTCAATCTCAGGTATATCATCACTTCATTTGTTAATTCCATTATCCCCTCTTCATCATTATAGGTAGGTTTAACAATTAAGTAAAGGATTGATTGCTAATCAAGGCAAACTCAAACTTCTTGAAAGAAATGTGACACGTACCCATTTGTTTAACCAATGGAAGCATAATATACCTAAAGTTGAGCGGGTGAAGCGGGGTTGGTTATGCCAACAAATCAAAACCTCAAAGATTGATTAATCGGATGATGTCTTGATTGGAGGGTAGCATCACATGAATCCCACCTTAATATCCAGAACTCTTCTTGCTAATGCCTCAATTATTGTGACGTACTACAATGCATATTAATCATATTAATCCTATCCTTGGACGTAAGAGGATTTATTTGACAATCAGTTGATTGCATTAGTTGATAGCTGATTATATCAGCTGATTTGACCAACGGATTGCATTAACTGTTTGTTAGAAATATTAGGTAAAATTAGCTATTTAGTATTAGCTGTTTATGTGTAAAATGACTTATGAAGACTTGACTTTAAAAAAAATTATAAACGTATGAATATTATATATCGTAATATGATTAAAATTTTAGTTGTTGGATGAAAACGCTCCTTTATAGGAACGTTTTCATTTTTGGCTGTTTATCTTCAATCAACCAATGAAAGAGTTATTCTCCAAACAACTTTATTAACTATTTGAAGAGTCAAACAATTGAAAACAACCAATCAACTGAAAAAATAACTAATTGATAGGTAACCAAATGAGGCCATAATAATATTGACGACAATCCTTAATTGAAGCAATATGTAAAACGTTCTTGTTGACAACACAACCTCGATCATGGTGTGATGAGAAGCAAGAAGATGAGTTTGAATTTGCTTGTTAACATGGAAACAATAAGCAAATTGGAATTATTGAATATTGACTAAAGGAAAATGACGAGCATTGTAATTATTTAATTGGGGATGCCATGTTAGGGAGCAGTTTGATGAGAGCCGCCTGTATAGCGCAAATCACATGTTTTAAGTTAACAACGTCATTTTCTATACAGCTATTAGCCTTAACAAATTATGCTTTTAGCCATAATTAATCAAATCCAATTGTCTGCTTCTTAGAAAGTTGCAGTGAAATGGATAAGTGAGAATCTGGTTTTCAATCCCAATAGACTGATACAGAGCCCTATTCTAGCTCTTTCTAAGGATGCAATTAAGCAACTTGTTGTTAGCGATCAAGATGATGTTTATCTCTATCTGTTTGGTTCATCTGTACTCAATTCAACTCAGAAATTTTAAAATATTGGATTGTAAATTCTTTCTTACATGCAAATCACATCATTCTTCAAATCAAGAGACAATTATGCAGTGAACGTAATTTATATTTCCTCATCTTCTATAAGCAGAAACAGTGGAGTAGTGGTTCAACTTAAAATAATCTCAACTTGGTTGTCTCTCTGCAACTTTTAGCCGTGTCTCTCTCAAGGAGGCAAAGCACCTCTGGCATGTCACAGGTAATGTGAGTCATCTCTTCTTCTCTCTCTCTCTTTTTTTTTTTTTTGGTTTCTTCTTATTCTAAGATATTTACTTCCCTCTTTCACCATCTGAAACTCATTTACTTTTCTTCAGTTACTGTGTCAGTGTTACAAGCAAAGTCTGTGGAGTTTTGTATCTGAATTTATGACCCTCCAAATCCAAATCCAATCCAAGTAACTCTTTGTGTTTCAGCGACCGTGCCTGCAAGAGCATAAATTGACGCTCGAGAATAAATGCTTCCATCGCAAAGTGTTTGGAACTTAGAGACGACGTGGAAATGAAAAGATAAAAACAACCACATGCCCCTTCCTCTTCTCCATCATTGTGTGTGTTTTGTTTTATTATTTTGCATTAATCATTGGCTGCTCAGAATAAAAACAAATCCCTTTAAGCACACACAAAAACTACTTTGTCACTATATATATTCACAGCTCATCACACAATGCATAGTTTCATTTCATGCCCAATGCTCTTCTGCGATAATTAAAAGATAATGCAGAAAAGATAACATTTTATGAGCACTGTACTAAGTTAAACTCAGGACATGGGTAGTAATTCCCCTGACGATGATATGCATGAGTTTGGTAAAAGATGACGTGGATTCACCTCGCTCAAACTGAGAAATGCACGTTTTTTATGATCCGTGACTGTGTAGGATTAAGAAATGCTTCAACTTTCAACTGACACGGTTTGACGTACAAAACAAACCAAACATTAAAAACCACCAAGAGCATTATCCGTTTTAGTTGACCTAATTATTCTCTCTCTTTTGTCTTGGTGAGCAAGTTAAGGTGATTGAAACACGAGCATTATAATAATCGCAGGTGATTGGATTTGGGTGGGTTAATCAAAGATCAGCGGTGCTGTTTAGATGCCTTATAAAGTTGGTTACTTGGATGTCTTTTTCTTTTCATTGTCATATCCAAGCAAACTTGAAAACGAGACGTAGGTGCGTTTATATATTATCTTAAATTAAGGTTACAGAGTTTGCCAAAATTGCTATTCTGAAATAGTCATAATTTTGTATTGTAACTCACGGAAAAAAAAAAAACAGACTAATACAATCAGTTGATTTTCAAACAAGACTAATATAAATATCAATAGTAATTTTAATGTATAAAAACAAAACGACAAAACGATTGGTGTCTCGGTCGAATTTACAGAGGCCCAGCGTATAACATAGTGGGGTCTTAATTTAGTGGACTGTACACTAGAGCCAAGACAACCGTAAATCATAATTTTAAATATATAAATATTACATATTATTATTAATAACAGTAAATAAAACTCATGCTCTTCGCACAATATTAGCATAAAACATAAGGGAGAGGGACGTTCTAGGAAATTAGAAACCAAATATTAAAAAAAAACAAAAAACAAAAGATACAGAAGACCGCATGGTTTCCCGTGAATTGCTTTAAAGCCTTCCCAACTCTCCTCTCTCTCTATTTCCACTCTGTCTCTCTTTCTCTACCTCTACAAACCACGACCACAGGCACGCCGATAACCATCGCCACAACAACGACTCTATCTCATCGTCACTGTTTATTTGGTGCTGGTTCCGATCACTCACGACGTACCTTCGCTTTGGAAAGAAAGGTATGTATGTATATATCTCATCGTCTGTTTAGATGGCTATTTGATTTTTTTTAACACAGTTTTAGTTACTTGCAGGTACTCAAAGAGGAATTGAATTGTGTTGTGCATCATGTCACCGTTGGTTTCGAGTATGGAATCGATTATAGACACGTCACAATATGATGAGACGAGGAAGAAGAGAAGAAAAGTCACATGTGAAGCGCAGGATAGCAACGGAGACAACGTCGTCCGGAGGAGTCGCGTTCCTACTGGAGCTAGATGGAGAGGCGATGCTGCTCAGCGGATCTATTCCTCAAAGCTTCTCGAAGCACTCCTGAGAACTCGCCGGGCCTCTTCTCCGACGCTGAAAGAGAGAGAAGTCCGAGAAACTGCCGACCGAGTTCTGGCGACGACGGCCAGAGGTACGACCAGATGGAGCCGCGCGATTCTGGCCAGCCGCATCCGGCTGAGAGTTAGAAAGGTGAAGAAGGTGAAGGTAACTGGAGAGAGCCGGCTGAGGAGGAAGGAGGTGGCGAGAGGTGAGAGTAAGAGGATTACGGCGGTAGAGAAGCGTCTGCGTCGTCTGAGTCGGCTGGTTCCTGGTTGCCGGAAAGTTCCGTTTACGAGTCTTCTAGAAGAAGCTAAGGATTATATAGCGGCTTTGGAGATGCAGGTCAAAGCCATGACGGCACTCACTGAGATTCTCGCGGGTGGCGGTGGTGGTGGTAGCGGCGACGGGACGGCTTCGTCGTCTTGGTAGTTACGCCAGGTGTTGTTACATTTTTAATGTATTTTTTTCTTTTTATATTATAAATCCAGTTCACGTACTTGATTTGTATACATGACTTTTCTTTTGTTTTGAACTCCAATTTTTAATTATATGTTTCGTTAATGTAAATTAATCAAATCCTATTCTAAGTGTTGTAATGCCAACTAATATTTAGAGTTTTAAGGGAAGAAAAAAAAGGGGGAAAAAAAAGAAAAGTTAACATTAGTTGGAGATGGTTTATATAAGATTGCACGCTTAAATGTATTATAAGAAGACGTATTACTGTTGGGGGTTAGGTGTCTACCATTGTTAGGAAATACCAAATCCATGTTCGTTAATTAGAAAGTAAAAGGTATAATGTTATTTAATTCTTTAAAGGTTGTTATTTATAAAATACCTTTCCAGAACAGGAAAAGTAAAACAAGATCCGACTGCAACAATATACGTTCTTTGGACAATAATTTACCCCTCAGTAGTCACCACCTTCTATTGACAATAAGAAAGAAGAGGATGCTTTGCGATGTTACTATGAAAACCAAGAGAGAGAAAAAAGCTTCTTCTTCTTCTTCGTCGTCGTCTTCTTCTTCTGGCTGTGTTTTGACAGGCCCCCCAGAGTGTGTGTTAATGTGTGTCTCTGTTAAAGCGTACAAGTGAGTGAGTGAGAGCAAAGACAGAGTAGCAACATGTGCGCTCTCAAATGGGTTGGACCCTACAGCACAACACTCACCCCAATTTTTGACCTGACCTGACCACACCACACCAGACCCGACCGGACCAGACCTCTCTTAGCAGGCTATTACAGTGCATTACAGGCAGGGCAGCCCCCACCCCACCACCATCCCCCACGAGTGGCTTCCATGTGATCATATCAACCTGTGTTTCTATAACCCCAACCCTTCTCACATGCCATTTTCCAGACTACAGACAAAAGACATTTCTCTTATTATTCTTCTGCTATTTTTACTCATTATAACTATTTTCTTTTTATTTTATTTTCAATTTGACTATTATTTCATTACTTTTCTAGTGTCCTTATCCAGAACTAGACGACTAAGAGTTTTGGATTTTATTTAAAATTGGTCATACTTGCACCACGTATGTTATGTATGCATTTATTTACCAAAAAAAAAATGTTATGTATGCATTTCTCTTTTGTACATCAAATCACACATTCTCGATTATTTTATGTGCCTTTTCGTTGAAATTATGAATGCTCCCTCCATTCTCACATGCATCCATGTGCTCTTTATTTAAGAAGCTGCTCTCTTTTTCTTTGGTTTTCACAAGCTTTATGAACTACAAAAGAAAAAGTACATTGTCAACTATTCCTATTAAACACCACGCACAAGGTTAGAACCATTCCAAACAATTTCTTCATATTAAGGATTTAGTAATTGACTGATTGTATTAGTTGTTAACTGATTCTATTAGCTAATTTAACCAGCAAATTGCATTAGCTATTTGTTAGAAATGTTTAGTAAAATTAGCTATTTAGTATTAACTGTTTATGTGTAAAATGACCTATGAATACATAACTTAAAAAAAATTATAAGGATATAAATATTATATATCTTAGTATTTCGTTGAATTATAAGGATATAAATATTATATATCTTAGTATTTCGTTGAATATTCTTATAAGAATTTAGATTTTAGAGAAGTCATATTCACTTGTACTGTTTCATCATTTATGATAAACTTATGCAACTCTTTTTATTTTCATTTTTGTTTAAAGTCAATATTTTATTTATAACCTATAACTGCATAAAACAATTATAAAAACAAATAATGTTCCTAAAACGTAGGTATCTAGGAACCTCAACTAGGTTGTCTTATTTATTAGAAATTGTTGTATATTAAAACTAATAAAAATATGACGCGTGTAATACTTAATTGCAAGTTAATCAAGAATACAATTTAAACATCAAAATATTACGCAATTACACAAATGGAAGAATTAAAGGCTGGCCAGCATTACAAATAAGTCGAAGAAGAAAAGTGGAAAGAATGTCCTTATTTAAGCAAGGGTTGAAGTGTTTGATGCTCCTTTTTTACTACAAGAAAAATGTGGATTAGCGATGGAAATTTAGCGACGGAAAATATGCCATTGGAAATTTGCAACGGAAAGTATAGTTCCGTCGCTAAAATGATTAATTTAGCGACGGTACTAATAATCGTCGC
>JANITX010000008.1:31881933-31893088 GCA_027564395.1 Erythroxylum ulei
TCAATTCCTTTCATTCCCATGTCCATTCTACTTCAATTAGCACTCAATTTAACTCATTCATTCACCCTAACCTTCATCAAACACTTCACTTCAATATCAATACCTAAAATTGCAGCATCATATTCACTCATTTTCCTTTTACTAAAATCATCTAATATGACTAACTTCACTTAAAAAGACATAATGCATGCTACCCTCATCAATTCATTCACAACCCTAACCTTATACCCAATAACTCAACCATAGGTGTCAAGACCTTCATGCATCATACATCATCATTTAGAATGAACAATATAACTTCCAATTCAAGCATCATTTAGAATAACTTCCAATTCATGCATTAACAACATAAGTAAAGCTTAAACCATACACTTACCTAATCAAGCTCTTAAATCCAATTGATCTCCTTTCTCTACTTTCACCCACTCATGCACGGTTATCATCATGCAATAAAGGTAGGGCTTAAGCTTGCTAGCATAGCATGTAAGGAAATCACTCAAATTTGGAGGAAATTAGCAAAAATCGATGGAGAAGAAAGAATAAAGGGAGTTTCGGATGAGATGAAGACTTTAGCAAGGAAACTTGAGTGTTTGTATGCCTTAGCCATGAAGTTACCGAAGATACAAGGCCAACATAAGACAAAAATCATTAATTCATTTAGGACAAATGTCATTTGGAGGAAAAAGACAAAATAGAAATAGGACAAAAACCTGTAATGGGTTTATTAAGAAACCCTAATGAAATCTGACCCATTCTAGTCCAATGGCCCTCATTTCAATTCCAAAGATTATACCCAATATTGTAGTGCCATTGGATAAACCTTTTCGATACCGAAAATCAACCGGTTCGCCACTTGGCGATTTTTTCGGTCCGGGAAATTTCTCCGAAAAATTCCCATAATTCCCGTAAAATATAAAACATACAAAAACTCAGTCCAATAAATTTTTCAAATACAATTTCCACATTAATCACAATAAAATGCCGTGTAGGCCCAATACCGGGAAATAATCATGAATGCATGTACAGTTATTTTCATGTGCACTAATTCACTGTTGACCAATATCAGTATGCATGACATTTTCCAATTAGTCCTAATCACTCTCGACCTTTGCCAAATTACGATTTTATCCTTCCCGTAGGGGGTGAGATGTTACAAATACTCTTGCAGGTTACAAATTATCTCATCAGTACTATTGAACCAATTCACATACTGTGCATCCCACTTTATTCTCCCTAAAAAATTAATAAAATTATGAGGAACTTCTTATGGTCTGTTGAGCTAAGTAAGAAACCTTTTGCTAAAGTCAAATGGAAGGAAGTAATTTCTTTGTAGATCATAAACTAGTCTTTACTTGCTAAATGTCTATAGAGAATTTTGTATGATAATAACCTATTATAGGTTAAATAGGTGCATGGCTATTATTTAAAAGGGAAAAATCTTTAAAGGGCCAAACCAAGGTTTGATTCCTCACAGAGCATATTATAGATCCTCATACTAAGGAGCTCTATATAGTAGCATATAAAGACGCATTTTAGGATGGAACATCCAAATCTTTATTGTTCAATAACTGGAGTCTTAGAGGTCATTTGTACCTACTTCCAATCTATAGTGCCATCAGGTTATTTTATAAAGTTAGCTCACAAATTAGTTCTCGATGATGGAAAACCTTAGGTAGATTATCTAAGTTAATGGGAAATTGGATCCCTAACTACCTTTTAGATTTCTTTGCACAAGATAAACCAACTCAGAACATGCAGACCTCTGGAATTTTCTTAGCTAGGTCCTAAACACTAAGCCTCAGGGCTTTCCAACCTAATATTGGTCCCATAGAGTAAAGTTGTATGGAACAAAATACATCCCCCTAAACTAACCTTTATAGTATGATCAACTGTAATAAGGAACTTGTCAATTCTAGAAAGGTTAAGGAGCATTAATCCTATCGTAAATCAACCAAGGTGCAAGTTGTGTAACTTAATAGATGCATAGTTGAATCACTTGTATTTTAAATGCTACTTCTTAAGTCCAATATAGAACTTTATGCTATCTATATGTGATGCTCCCAATCCACTTAGAACACAGGATAATATAGTTAAGTGGATTATAAGCCCTTTAAAAATGAGATCAGAGGATAGATTGCTCCTCTAACTAGCTTTGTCAAGCTCAATTTATTAGATATGGTGTGAAAGAAACCAATGAATATTCAAACCAAAATTCTTTAAAAACTAGGAAGTCAAATACAAAATTGTTAACTTTATAAGAGGAGCATCTTGGTCTATAGGCTCTTACCTTAAAGTCTCCAATTTTTATAACTGTCAACTAGAACCTTATCTAAAATGTATTGCTTCCATAAAATAGTGAAGTCATTTTGTCCCTAGTGCAGACTTATAGATAGTTTTGCAAGTAATCCTTTTGTAAGACATTGTAAATTTGGCTATTGCCTAGTTAATATTAAAAAAATTAAGTTGAGTTTAGCTACTAATGAATATGGATACATCACCATTCCAATTCAATAAACACTAAACCCATTACTTCATTTGATTTGAAAAATGATTTATATTAAATCACATCACTTTCGAGTCAATTTTGAATTGAACTGTTTTTATTTTTAAAAATGTTTCACATTCAATCACATTTTTTATTTTATTTTGAATTGAAATTTTAGGTAATCATATATGGAGATTTAAAAATATTTATTTTTTAATATTTCACAAATTTTAGTATTCTTTTTTTGATATTATAATATTCTCTATTATGAATATTATAATTCAACTTATGTTATATTTATATTAATAAATTAGTATTTTAAAGATTTAAATCATGTATTATTTTATGAGAAAATTTTATTTATTTGTATAATTTATTAGTTTATATTACTTTTAAGATTAATGCACTAAAGTTATTAGAAGAAGTTAGTCAAACTAATAATATAAAACATTACAGGTTCTACATGATAGTTACCATGTTGAAAAATGTTAATCTTAAAAGATCTTATCATTTAACTAGTTAGAGAAAATAAGGTTAAGTAATAAAAATATAATCAGTTATTATAGATTAATCATTGATTATATTTCTTTTCTTTCCATTTATGGTTTATTTGATTTAATTCATAATTCATGTGGTCTCACTTTATAAAGACCATCTCTAAGTCAACCTTTGAAAATAAGACCTCATCTCTTAGAAGTTTCATTTGAGTCCTCTACTAATGATGTGTAAGTCTTATTTATACTTATATCGAATGAACATTTTGAAGTGGATAATTTAAAACATAAAATAATGGAAGTTCATTTCTAAATTTGAGGACGAGGTTAATTATGAGTAGTCAATCTTCCTAAAAAAGAGATAAAAAGTATGAGATCTTAACTTTTATATATGAAATCATCTATTAAAGAGCCTCAATAACCAATAAAAGAGCAAGAAATCTTGAAATATATTATGAGTTGACAGTCCAAACTAAACATTTTCTAAAGAGGATGATCAAGGTTTAAAGATAATTAGCATATATAAGATTATTAAATACAACTATCCTAATGGATATAATGCTAATTTTACTTTCTTTCACCTAATTCACATCTTCTGTATGACTTTTAAAATATATTAAATTCTATTTATAGACTTATGGGTTAAAATACTTAAACTTGTTTTTTCTTAGTACACAAAATATGATGCGAATGACCTTACTATTAATGTGACCATTTTTGTTGATAGAGTCCCATTCAAACTCCTCCTTAGTTATATAATGGTAGCTCCATTTATCATGGTTGATTTGGTAAGGATTATAAGTCCTTTTTAAACTTTATTCTAGAAGTTGATCCGTTTTGGTTATTGCAAAGAATTTTATGTATGTTTTCTAGTACAAGTTATTATTTTAATTAAAATAATTTAATAAGTGTAACTAAATGTGTGATGATCTTGTAACTATACCATACAATTAAACTAGAGCAAACCTACTTTGAATCTAGTTGTGTCTAACCCTCAATGCCAAATAAATAAGGTGCTAAACTCAATCATCAGAGGTATTAAAGATAGAGAAATTTCCTTTAGTTCCATACAAGTTGGATGAAGTAAATGTCTAAGAATTATTAGACAATATTCCTATAAAAGAAAATACACATTAGTAAAAATAAAAAAGAAATTAAGATAATTAAAATAAAGTTAGAATTTTTAGATTTGCTCTTAACAAATGCCTCTTTACAAGTCTTTAGCTGGACTTCCTACTTAAACTCTCTATATATCCAGGATCTCCACTCTGATGAGTTCAAACTCAGGGAAGAAGAAAATTTGATAGGATAAATCTTAAGTTCCCATAAGTTTGCATAATGTCAATGAGGAGGAAATGTCTTCAATTCAAGGTCAAGTTTTTCTTTGGAAGATGGTAAGGATTTAGGCTTTCCTTTTATCCTAAAAGCATTATCACTAAGGCACAAATCTCCTTTTTCTCCTTAAGTCATAAATTTCTACATATTTTAACAAGATCGCCGTAACTAACTTTAGGTACTACATATGCAATTGGGCCTATAACATCTATCTTATAGTATTTATCATTAAGGGTAGGAGGTCTTTTATAAGGATTTGTAGATATGGGACTCCACCTCCTTCTTGCAGACCCTAAAAGTTGACTTTCTAACTTTCCCTTAATCGCATAAATTATAGCCCCTTCAATGACTAAAAATAATCTATCTAAGATAACAGAGGACCCATTGTGATACTCCACGTCCCTTACTAAAAGATCAGTAAGAAAGGTGAATTTTCCTACTTTAATGTCTTCCATTATGCCCATTAGGTACTTGACAAACCAATCCACTAGTTAGAGTGAAACATTTATCAACTTTAGTCTCCTATTCTAAGCTTTTTAAGATTAGATTAGTTAAGCATTCAATAACATTAAAAACACTAAATTGACAAGGAATATGAACTCCATAGATCCTTCAACTTTGGATATAATTTTTTATGAAATATTGCATGTCACTCCTTGATTAAAGGTATTATAGCATACTACTGTAATTGTTTTTACTGGAGATGATCTCCTACTAACACTTTACATAAATAACATATAAATCAATGCTTTGATGAAGGATATATTAATGTGTAACTTTTTGAAGTTGTCTTCATTTATCTTCTTCATCATCATATGAGGGACTGGTATTGGCAGCTTATAAGGCTTTATACTGGGTTGAGATTTTTGCTCTTAATAAGTACTTAATGAAGAAAAATCAGGGTTGATTTGTTTTTTTCCATCTCCTCCTCACTATCTTCCTTGGGCTTTCTTAACCTTCTCACTTCCTTTTCTCTAACAACTTTAACCTTAAATGTTTTAACATGACCTAATATGATGGAGCACACTTGATCTATAGGGTTCATCTTAGTATTACTCAGTAGATTTCCTTGACCCATCACCTTAAACTTGTTAGCTTACTTTCATTTCCAAATTATAAATGGGTCTATAGTTAGATTGCACCACCTTTTTAAGTTTACTCACTTAAGATTAAACTTTACATTTTTCATATTCAAGTTTTTCCAATTGATCTAATCTTACATCGATAAACAATATACACTGTTTCCCTTCCATCTTTTAAATTTGAGATGATTGTGACTATTGAAACTAAGGTCTTTGTTGGAACTCAAATATTCCATATTGATAACACACTTACTTGTTGCCTATGTGTCGATTCATAGACATCTTCATCAAGCTCAACAAATTGACTACTTATAATACCAAGTATAAAGATGATTGCACCTCATAAAGAGAATCTTACCACATTAGTTGACAAATTTTTAGCTAAAGTCTTAATGATCTTCTTGAATTCCTTAATAGTTTTTGTATATATGGTCCCTTATGGCGCATTATTAATTAAAGTTTGCATATAACTATAAGGCCTTTATATAAGAATTGCATAAATAGTTGAAGAGCTTACAGATGAGTAAAGCTCTATATCATTTCGAAGATTCATGGAATACTTCCCCCTCTTTTTGTAAAAAGCTTTGATTTTGTATCCTCATCCTAATGGTATTATGTTGAGAAAAAAATATTAGCATAAAGGAATCATATACTTGATCCCACTCCTCATAAGAATCCACAATGATCAGGATCAACCACGTCCTTCCTTGTTCTCTTATGTAGTAAGGATAACATCTTATTTAAAGCTCATCTTTTATAAGGCCATTTAATGAAAGAGTCTAGTTCATTGAATAGAATTCAAGAATGAATGCAATCATCTCTTCCTTAGGTAAGCCACTAAACTTTAGTAGCAAGTTAAGATGAAATTACTTCAACTTATAGTTTTTTGCCATTTGATTAAACCTAATGCATGAAGACTTGCATTAATCACTAAAATTTGTATATATCCTATATGAATCCTATATGGTTGTTACTATTCAATTCTAGCCATAATACTATCCTAATATGTAGTCATTTGTTCTTTTTTTGTTCTATCTATAGGTTAGATCAATTTTTTATTCAAATTAAAATAGGTTATCCAAGTTCACTCTTATAACTCTTATCTCGCATTAAATACCTGAATTTTTTAAAGAAAACAAAATAAAAACTAAAGTAATGATATAGAAATTGAATAATTCCCAATAACCATGCCAAAAACTCTATCATAATTGCATAAAGTCAATCTTAGTAACCTATAATATTGACATATTCCAAGTATCAATCCCATAAGGACTATATTGCTAAGTTCATTAATCTTAGCTAACCAATAAAATAAAAAATATAAGATTTAGTAAGAAGCAATTACTTTATAAATTAATGAAAATAAGATAATTAAACTAGTGAAAAGAAATGAATAGGACAAGTGTTAGGACTTCAGAGTTCACTTATATGAAATTTCAATTATCATCAAGATTTATTATTATTACAGGCTGAAATAACAATTAACCTAATGCATCTATACACTCTCTCGAGGAGCATAATTATATCTAATTAATAACTATCACCTTTTGATGTGCAATTCAAACTAATCAAATGCAATAAACATACTTTACCTCTCAGTCTTCGTACAATCCCTAAGATCAAATTTATGATCTTTAGTCCCAAATTCAAAAATTAAGAGGAAAAAGAATAAATTTAACCAAACAATCATCTACCATGTATTATTAATTAAAGAATCCATCACAAGCTACATCTTACCTCGAACTAGGGTTTAGCTATTGATCATAATAAAAAAACTAAAACAAATCAATCTTAATAGGAAAGAAAGTAAATAAGGAAAAGTTGAACAAGATATACTAATTATATCAAATTTGAAGTTGATGTTCCTCCAGTCCTTGCCCTTAAGACTTCCTTAATGTTAAGAAACCATAGTATAATGCTAAACTCATAAAGTGATTGTTAAACACCACTTTTGAAGCTTCTATTAGCTAATCTTAATAAGAATATTTATATATAGGGTAATAAAATAGATTTCTACTATGCTTGAAATTATTAATTTTATGGTTTCTTGTAAATTTTGCACAAGAATCGGACTAGCTTCTATGTTGGTGCAATTTTGTTTTATCATTTTTATTATCTTTAATTAGTGCATAATAGGCACCATTATCATGTTGTATTTGGCATTAATTTTTTCTATAATTTTCTATAAAAACATGATGATTATAGTGTTAGTCACATATACCACTCCAATATCGACTTTTTACTATTTCTTAACCTTTGAAACCTCACGAGAGATAGGTGCCTATCTCATTTAGTGTGTTTGGAACCTATTAGGTATTTTCCAATAACTTCTCCAAATTTCCAACATCTTTGAGCTTAAGTTGATATCCAATACCTTCTATGAAAATTTTCCCTTTATGTTAGCTTTCCAATGAATCTAAAATTGTCTCAGTTGGACAAATATGGATAAAGTCTCACTTAAATCCTAAAATTATCCTCAAAATCATCACTTATAGCACAATGAACTAAATATGAAAAACATCATTTAATCCATATAAATCATTCAAGTAACGTAAATGGGAGAGTGGTAATAGGTTACAATTCCTCAAAGCTTAAAGTGACCAGTTGGAAATGCACTAATCAAGTGATACATTATGTATTGAGCATAAAGAATGATAGTAGAAGTATAGCAATATTAGTAGCATATGTGTATGCTACAAATTATGTTTTCCAAAGAACGCACCTATGAGAGGACATTATTAGAACAAATAGAAACATGAATTTCCTTTGGACTATTGCAGGAGATTTTAACTATATTTTATACTCTAATGAAGGATGATGTGGTCACAGATGGACTCAACAGAATGTGATAGAGTTACAAAATATGATTTTAACAATTGGACTGATAGATCTGAAGGGAATAGGGAATTTGTGCACATGGAATATAATAAGTAGTTAGGTAAGTGGTTCCTTATTAAAAAACTAGATCGATGTTCGGTAAATGACAAGTGGTATGTAGAACTATCCACTAAGTATGGCAACTTATAAATATCCAACATTTATAAGGAAGGGACTATTCATGTTTAACCGTCTAATGAGTCACCTAGATGTAAAGCCAGTAGGGAGGGGATGAAGACGAACAATGAAGCTAAAGGTAGTATAGGAAAATCTTAAAATTTTTATAGATACAATCCAATAGTAGGACAAGAAGAGAAGCAAGGAGCCTTAAAGATGCTTCAAGAATGCAAGAAAAGGATAATGCTAAAACCATAAGATTACAGATCAAGGCCAGCAGAAGCTAAATTCATTAGGAAATACAATAATGCCTTAATTGTGTGGTTGAAAGATGGTGATAGGTGTTCTAGGTACTACATGAATTCAATTAAAGTAAGGAGAAATAAAAATAATATCAAGGTTTTGTTGGATTAAAATGGAACAAAAGTCCAAGGTCAGAGAAGCTTGCAAAACTTCATTTATAAACATTTTAGTGAGTAGTTTGGGCAAAGTGAGAATGTCAAAACAATCCTATAAGAAATCTCAAGAGGGATAAAGTAATTATCAAAACAAGAAAAATAAGAATTAGTAAGGGAAGTTAAAGATGAAGATATCAAGAAAGCATTATTCTTAATGAATCTAGACAAACACCCTCAACCAAATGGGTTAAATGTGAAGTTTTATCAATAACATTGGGACTTACTAAGGGAGGAAGTGACTGAAGCAGTAAAAGAATTCTTCTAGCCTGGTAGAATACTGAAGGAATGGAATAAAATTTATGTGTCTCATTCCAAAACTAACTAATGTAAGTAAGATGTAGAAGTATAGGCCTATAGCTTGTTGTAATGTTCTTTACAAGCTAATCGCCAAAGTACTTACAAATAGGATGAATAATAGCCTAAAGAGCATCATTAACCTCTCTCAAAGTGCATTATAAGAGGAAGGAAAATTGGAAATAATATATTCCTTTTCCAAGAACTTTTAAAAGAGTAAAACACTAATTAATTGGAGCTTCCTGCTAAGCACTCTCAAAGGAAGGAGGAATTGCACAATAAATTTGATCTACCTAAAGTATGTGACACAATTAATTGGAGCATCCTGCTAAGCACTCTCAAAGCAGCTAGTTACACAATGAAGCTCATTCAATGGATTGAGGAATGCATCACAACATCTATAATTGCAATATTGGTAAATGGGGAGCCTACCAATTTGATAAAACCAAAGAATGGGAAAGGAGAGCCTAAATCCCCTTACCTATTTGCATTAGGAATGTGTTGGAGTTATATAAATATAGTGTCCTGGAAAGTGAATGTATTTGTAATAGCCCAGCCTAGACCACTTGCCCATAGATACTGTTCGCTTTGGGCTCCAAACCCCTAATGGTTTTGTTATTCCCACCCTTGGGAAGACGCGTCTGAGGAGAAGAGGTATCCATACCCTTATAAGGCATAATTCGTTCTCCTCTCCAATCGATGTGGGATCTCACAATCCACCCCCTCTTAGGGCCCAGCTCTTTTAGGGTCCAACGTCCTACATTGGCATATTAGGTTAGGAACCGGCTCTGATACCAATTGTAATAGCCCAGCCCAGACCACCTGCCTACAAATATTGTCCGCTTTAGGCTGGCTCCAAGCCTCTAACGGTTTTGCTCTTCCCACACTCGGGAAGACGAGTCTGTAAGGGAGAGGTATATGTACCCTTATAAGGTGTACTTCATGCCCCACTCTAACTGATGTCGGATCTCACACTCTCCACCCCCTTAGGGCTCAGCCTGGCTGGCACAACAGTTCGGGTACTGGCTCTGATACCATTTGTAATAGCCCAAACTACCTGCCCACAGATATTGTCCGCTTTGGATTGCCCCTAGGGCCGAACCCCTCACGGTTTTGCTCTTCCCACCTTTGAGAAAATGTATCTTGTTGGGGAGAGGTATCCATACCCTTATAAGGCATACTTTGTTCTCCTCTTCAACTGACGTGGGATCTCACACTTTCCACCCCCTTAAGGCCTAGCCTAGCTGACACAACGGTTTAGGTACCGGCTTTGATACCACCTATAACAACCCAAGAGTGGGAAGAGCAAAGTCGTGAGAGGTTTGGCCCTAGGGACAACCCAAAGCGGACAATATCTGTAGCGGGTGGTCTGGGCTGTTACAAATGGTATCAGAGCTGGTACTCGAACTGTTGTGCCAGCTAGGCTGGGCCCTAAGGGGGTGGAAAGTGTGAGATCCCACATCAGTTGGAGAGGAGAAAGAAGTATGCCTTATAAGGGTATGGATACCTCTTCCCCACAAGATGAGTCTTCCCAGGTGTGGGAAGAGCAAAACCATGAGGGTCTTGGCCTTAGGGGCAACTCAAAGTGGACAATATCTATGGGCGGGCCATTTGGGCTGTTTCAAATGGTATCAGAGCCAGTACCCGAACCGTTGTGCCAGCTAAGCTGGCCCTAAGGGGGGTGGATAGTGTGAGATCCCACAATGGTTAGAGAGGAGAAAGAAGAGATGTTCAGTTAGCCTTGCATAGTCAGACTAAGAATACCGTGAGAGTCCTTAGCCCAGGTATGTGGTGGTTGTTATGGGCCCGATGTGGTACTAGGTCGTGACAGTATTTACTTATTAACTTATTTTTCTTCCAATTACTTTTGCAATGAAAAGATTTATTATTAATAAAATAAAAGAGTTTGGTTTTTATAAGCATTATATATCTAGTGATAAGGTACCAAGATTCTTTTGTAAGTAATATACATATACATAGAGATGTATGGGAAACATGTATATTATTAGAATC
>JANITX010000008.1:31980284-31998525 GCA_027564395.1 Erythroxylum ulei
AACCATATTGAGAATCACTAATGACATGAAACCATGTAGTGTTCTCTTTGTGGGTCGGTCCAATATATGTTCTCTAATATATATATATGTTTCTGATTTTATAACTCATATCCGTGATCAGTAAAACGTGATCATCAATCAGAACACATACTAGCCTCAAATCATTATTGTTCCACCAATAACAATCGACCGAGGACAGTTTAGAATAATGTTATAATGCTTATGGTTTTACTATCAAGTCACATACTTGATGACATAAGTCTAGTACCATTCATATAACGTAAATCACATTATATAAACAACATACATGCATATAAAAAAGGAATACCTCATAATATATTATTAATAAGTCATAATGTTAATACATGAATCACATATATGTCTATTGGCCTAGGACACACTACTAACAGAAACAACTTGGCGGTTTAGGCTTGAGAGATTGTCGCACTATGTCTGCTGTTATGCTTGGTAAGCTTTTGTAGGCTTTGTTAGATAACTCTGAAGCCCTTTAGGCCAAAGTTATTACTTCTAAATATTTAGGAGGGAGGGATCTAATGAATTTGCAAAAGTGTTATGGAGGATCGCCAGTTTGGTGTGCCATCATCAACACGATGGGTGAGCTTGATGGGAGTTTTCGCTATCAAATAGGTGATGGATCATCCATCTCTTTCTAGAATTGCCACCAACTTCTGCTTCTCTTCCACGGCTGAAAGATGCAGCTAGCACCCTATGTTTACAGGATTGAATTTCTTTTTACTGCTTCTTTTTCTCTTCCACGGCTGAAAGATGCAGCTAGCACCCTATATTTACAGGATTGAATTTCTTTTTACTGCTTCTTTTTACATTCCTCTGTACCCAAAAAATAAATAAAAAAATAAAGCTGCACCTCCAATGTCTCGAAGCATCGACAAAAGCAATTTAATTAGTCAAAAATAGGCAACTCTAAATGCAGCCTTCTCTTTTTGACGTGCTACCAAAGGCGACAATAAACTGAAGAATAATCCACGCGCTTTTAGTGCAAAGCGACTGGTCGTTGAATGTTGACACCTACGCACCTTTCGATCTCGGGAAAACAACGTCACCGATCAAAGAATCCGCCACGTACGTCGCCGGGACCCACGTCGGTCCCACTCCTACATCCTTATTTCTTACGCAAGAATCCCAGACGTGGGCTGTTGAGTTCCACCAGCGTTGGTTTCCCTTCTCTGGATTGGGAATCATCTCGAAGCCCGTTATCCCTCTCTGCATGTAAATGGCCAGTGTGGCGCGTGTAGTCCACTGCGAGCTCGTTACTCGGGAACCGTCTGTTCTGAAGCGAGAACCAGCGGCTCCGGTTCAGGTTCCGGTGCCGAGAGTGAAGCTTGGTGGCGATCCTGAAAACACGAAGGTTTTGTTGCAGCCTAGATTGTGTACGCTGAGATCGTACGGCGAGGATCGTTTTGGGGTGGTGAAGTCGAGAAAAGAAGGCGGAGATGGAGCGTCGCCGTTCTTTGAGACCTTGTCAGAGTATATCGAGAGCTCCAAAAAGAGTCACGATTTTGAGATAATTTCTGGTCGACTGGCCATGGTCAGTCTTGCGTTTTTTCGGTTTCTTCTTCAATTTTATGAGAAATATAATGAATTAGTCTGTTTTTAAATCAGATATTATTAATTTTCTAGGTTATCATGTTGGTTATTGAAATCCAAGTTTTGTTTAGTTAGATTGAGATCTCTCAAGTAATCCTTGGTAGTTGATATCTTTTGGGTTTTAGGTTGTGTTCGCAGCGACGGTGGGCACGGAGGTGGTGACGGGAAACTCACTGTTCAGGAAGATGGACATTCAAGGAATAGCAGAGGCGGCCGGAGTTTGTTTAGGGGCAGTAACATTTGCAGCGATCTTCGCCTGGTTCTCGAGCGCCAGGAACAGAGTTGGCCGTATCTTCACCGTTAGCTGCAACTCATTCATCGATTCCTTGATCGACGAAATCGTTGATGGCCTCTTCTTCGATTGGTCCGATGAAATTTAAACCCAAACTCTCGGGAATAATTTGAAGTATACAATAGTTAGTTTACAGTAGACAGTAGTTATAGTTACACGACATGTTTTCCCCGTAGAAGGATGGATAATGTTATGTCCTATACATAGTTTGTGCGGAAAAAGAAATCGTTTACATATACGTATATGAAGTCTCGCTCGTAGGATTGAATCAAATAAAAGAGACGTGTTAGCATGTCTTGGTTGGAATAGGGAGGACTTGCATGTTTGTAATTTACTTATTATGAGTTTAATATTTTGTTAATTAGTTTCAATTTTGTTATAAGTTGTTATATTTAGGTAATAATTTATAAATCATGTATTTTTAAATAATTCACTCTGAAAAAGTTCTTAATATTTGTTCAAAAAAATTAATTTAAGTGATATTTATAAGCTTAATATCTTTTACTCATCTTTTAAGTGAAAAAGTTACTCTACAATGTGAGATTTTAAAATTAATAAATATATTAGGAGTAAATTTTGTAACAAAAGTATATTATTATTAATGTTATAAAATAAACAAATGAAATAATAAAGAATAATCAAATATATAACAATTTAAGTAGAATATTATAATATTTTTATAAAAATTTTCCCAATCCTTTTAATTAATTAAATAATCAATTAAGAAAATATTTATTTATAGATTTAAAGGATTTTTTTGATAAATACATAAATTTTTATAGTAGGAGTAAGGTTGCGTACAATGAATCTTTCCAAATTTCGTGTTTAGCAGGATTTAAACTGAGTCATCGTTGTTGTACAATCTACTAATGTATATAATGCGAGTTTTTGATGACATAAATCTAATAAATTACGATTTTAATATGCTTTGAGATATTAAAAATTATATTTATACATGTATTAATAAATATTGAACGTAAGTAAAAGAAGAGAGATAAGATTACCTGTTTCACTTTTGTTGTTCCAACTCTGTTCCAAGTTATCTTATCCATACATTTATGTGAGACCTATATAAATATGTGGATGGTATAAGTTGAAACAGCAAAAGTGGAACGATATACACCTCCCTAAAAGAAGAAACCCCTAAGGGGTAGTTGAGTTGGTAGAAGAGTATGAGGTCAAAAAGTCTTGTATTCGATTTCCTCTACTTACGTTCTCTTGATCGAGCCTGTCATACAGGACTTGCTTAGTGTGAAATACTTGATTGATGTGATTTGCAAATTATTGTGTCAATTCAGAGATTTACCCATTCTTCCGTTTAATAAAAAAAAAAGTAAGAGAAGAAGTGTTTGAATTGTATAATTGTAGTAACTAAAAAATTTATTTGAACAATTATAAAAAATTATATTTTTTTACTTTTCTTTAATTCATTATTCACCAACAATATATATAATGAATAAAAATTTAATATATGAAAATAATAAAGAGAGAGAAAGCTAGTGAGATAAAGAGAAAAGGTGACGACCTATCGCAACTCCTTCGTTTCCTTCCTTCCAGCAGGCAGCAGCCTTCTGCAAATAACAAGGGGCAAACTTTCTGTAAGCGCCAACGTTGTATCCGCGAACTAATAGGGGCGATAATGGAGCCCCATGATAACGAAGAACAACATCCCAAACGCGTGCGTACCTGGAAACGAGACGATGATCCATCTCCACGCCCAAAACAATCCTATAGCTCCGCAGTAATTGGGGTAACGCAAACGACCAAAACTCCATAGTATTCAAGCTGGACCGACGAGGAACCTGTCGACATCGAGGAAGACGACATCATACAACTATCAGGGGAATTAAAGGGGGGCATTCAGCTCTCCTAGAAGCTCCGAACGAAACTGGATGATCGATGGGCTAAGACGGTTGTAGTGAAGTCGCTCGGTCGTAGAATTGGTTTTCGAACGCTCAGCGCTCGATTGCCGGCATTGTGGAATCCACGGGGAGCCATGAAGATGGTCGACCTGAAGAATGACTTTTTGCTTGTAAGTTTCAAGGGCGAAGACGACTTCCTCGAAGCGTTAACGTAGGGCCCATGGACCATCTTCGGCCAGGCACTAGCTATGTAGTAGTGGATACCGGAGTTCCAACCGTCGCAAGCCAAACTCACAAGAGCAGTGATGTGGATCCGGTTCCCGGAACTATCTATCGCCGGTTACCACCCAAGAATCCTCGCAACGTTGGGTAACCTCGTCGGCAACACCTTTAAAATCGACAAGGCAACCATGTAAATTCAACGAGCTAAATATGCCAAGGTTGCAGTCAAAGTCGTTCTGAGTAAACCTCTGCACCACACGGTAGAACTCGACGGGGAGAAGTTGAGGGTGGCCTACGAAGGGCTACCGCAGATGTGTTTTACTAGTGGAATGGTAGGCCATTTTGATGCCATAGTTTTCGCAACTCCATCATGTATGATGGAATCATCAAAGATTTGACCTTTTCGAACTCTGTCTGTAACTCACTATAGGCTCGGGAAAGGGAAACAAAGAGAAGATGTGTACGAACGAGAGATCCAGCAACAAGAAGAAGGAAAAGGATTGAATAGAGGAACTCCCGAACATTTGGCGATCTCAGATGGGTCGATATCATCTGTCCAAAGTGTCCTCTAGCCCAAATTGGACGTCCAAAACAAAGCAAAAGGGACTCTGAGATTCTGGTGATCGAGCTGGTTGTAGTAGATATAGCTAGCGGAAACACAACGACCACCATTTCTACTGGGTACGGACCGTGGATGTTAGTCCAGCCTAAACATCAACGACACTCCACGCTTCACTAGCCGCAGCAAAAATGCTCCAAGGACAACGAATACAAGGGTGGCTCGAGATTCACACTGTTGTCAGTACAAGACAGCCAGGGTGAGGGGACGGTGATGTAACAGAAGGGCCCAGTGAACAGAAGCCCAATTGTATTTGGACAGTTTTTCAACTTGTCTAGTTTCTTGGACAAGGGGAAGCAAATTGATCAGAGTCCAATGTTTACTGCTACTAGGCCCAGACGTAACCCTAAGAAGGGCCCAAAAGGACAAAAATAGCCCATGTCCTGAAATCCCAGGGCGAAAGCTCCCGGGGAAAAATCCACAAGGCACCGGGAGTGGCTATGGTCCCCCCAATCCCATTAAAACCCACAAACCAGGAAAACCATATCGCGATTGAAATCTCCTCCCATATTGAAATGGTTTGCAATAGTCAGGTCCTCAGGGCTGGAGAACAGGGGTTGAGGACAGTTTACAGCAGATGGAAGGAGTGGAGGCCCTTGAAGATTTGATTGGAACGGATGACAGAATGGGCCAACATCCCAATGACCCTCCGGAACTGGTAGGCGAGTCGGGGCCAACAGCCAAACTGCAGTACAGGAGTCCTGAACAAGAAATTTCCTCGCATCATCAGGACAAGGGCGCCACTGGAGAGCTTGCGGGAGGTACAATTTCTACTCCAGTATAGAGTAGGCTTTTCCTTTTTTCCTTTATGTTGATTATAATCTGGAACTGTCAAGGGGTAGGGGGTCTCGGTTCCAGACTATCCTGCGCAATTACCTTCGTCATTATAATCCTAATATCCTGGTTTTGCTCGAAACCTGAATTAGTGGATCTCGGGCGACAGAAGTAGTCACTAAGTTAGGTTTTGATTATTTGGTTCGAGTCGAAGCTGAAGGATTTTCTAGGTGAATTACATGTTATGTGAGTTTGGTCTAGTCCATCCAAGAATTGTCACGTGCACGTTGACCAAGTCAAGGTTTCTCTTGTCTGTCCGCTAGTGACACGGAGATCCTTTCAGGACTCCCTCAAGTTTACGGCTACACAAGGCCATTTTATGGAATTGTGTAGTTCGTCATGTTTATGGACTTGCCAAGCCATTTGTGATGTAGTTGTGTGTTTACATGTGTTGACAAGTTTGAAAAATGCTTGACTTATAAGAATTGTGATTTTGGTTTAACAAAGTTAAGAAATGTATGTTTTATGGGTTTTGTGAGAAATTGCTATGATTATGAATGATTCAATGGTTTTTGCTTATTACCAAATATAAAAGTGTTACCCACGAGCGTTAAGCTCACCCCCCTCACCTTCCCACCACAAGTGATGAGCAAGTTAGCAAATGATCGAGATGAGCGCCAAGGCATCACTTTATTTTACACTTTTGTTCTTTTGATCTTTTGAAGTTGAATTTGTAAAATAATGCTTTAGATGCATTTTGAGGAATTATTGTTTTGTTAAGTTTGTATTTGGGATTATGATGTAAGTGGCTTGAAATTCCCGCTAAAGCGTTGTAAAACACTTATTTTGATGCAAATGAAATATAAATGCATTATGTTGTTTATGCCATTTCAAGTTTTTACATTGCCATTTTCAATTTTCATAAGGGTAGGAATGTGTTCTGAATTCAAGTGAAATTCTAGAATTATCTAGGTAGAATTGATAAAATTTGTCTTCTTGGAAGTTGTAGAAGATCTTTTAATCTTTCCAACGATATGAAGTTTGTGATTTTTGGATGTCGGAATGGAGAGATATGAGGGTTACAAGTTAGGATGCTGCTTATGATGTGTGTTTGCGACAGCTATGGTGATTGATAGGAAATTGGGGTTTTGATGTCTTACATGAGTTAAGATTTGAGACTTTGGTGAGATGAATTTGTTGTTTGGGTTGTTATGAGGTGTTTTGGCACTAGAATAAGTGAATTTGAGAAGATTATAAGTGTTTATGGTGTTAGGATGGAAGTTGGAAGCATTGGAGAGGCATTGGAGGATTTTAGGGAACCCCAATGTTCGTTTAACATACATAATGTCCAATAAACGGACCTTCTCTGGTGTACAAACACCCCTTGGCAAGTCAACATCCGTTTAACTGACTTTCTGGGTTCATTTTGGCCTCCCAAGCTTGATACATGTTCGTTAAACGGACATCACGGGAAGGATTTTGATTTTTGACCCTTATAGAGGCCGAATCTGATTTTGTGGTCTTCATGAAAGTTCTAGATCTAGAAGGCTTCTTTCTAATGGTCTAAAAACAAACTCAATCTGACATCTATATTGAATGTTATGGCGATCGCGCCAAGATAGGTTCAAATCAATTTGGGGTATAAACATAGCCTATTCTTTTGGGCATAACTCCCTCATCCGACCTCCAATTGAAGTGATTCTTATACCAATAGATTCCCAACACATGTATCTTTCTTTCCATAAAAATTTGTATCATTTGGAGTTGATTTGAGAAAGTTTGCATTACAGTAAGTGAGAGGTCGGTTAGGAGAGCATGTTTGGTGTATAAGCACACTTAGGCTTTGTAAGCATATCTTGAGCTATAGAGCTCCAATTGAGGTGATTTTTGCTTCAAATCAAATTAGAGACTTAGAATTACAATTTCTTTGAATAAGTCAACTTATGATTTTGGTGATTGATTAGTATGCGCTCACCACCATTGTGGAATGACAACAAATGACCTTCAAGGTTTCAAGCATAAGGTTCAGGACTCCGAAAGTTGAGCTCCAGAAATGAGGTTCCAACAACTTGAGCATCCACATAACCTGTAGACTTACATGGGCACCAATATGGCCATATAGTCTTACATGAGCACTCATTAGAATAACTTTAATTCTTTCATTTTTCATCTTGATTTCACCCTAACTCTTCACTTTTTTTTAAATCCATGAAGCCAAATAAGACCTAAAAGCATAATAGAAATAAGATAAGTATCAACAATAAAAGGAAACTATCAAATATATAAGCAAAATACATTAAATATAGGATTAGAAATATATTCAATTTAGCATTTATCAAACTTTACCACACTTAAGCATTTGGTTGTCCCTAAGCAAATCAATTTCTTTATTCTTAACATAATAAGAAACAACTTTGGGAATGCATTAAACCAAAAGACGATATCCATCAAGATTTTCGAGTATTGATTCAATTGGAAAGTTCATTAACATGTTAAGCACTTACTTACTTGCATCAAATTATAAATCAATCTAATTCAATCCATAATTCTTCAATTTTCAGCTTAATTCACACCATTCCACTTCATGCATAAGGTGAAAAAACATAAGAAAAATGCTAAAACCTTCAAACACTTTAATACCCCTTTACTAAAAATAAAACACTAAATTTAAACAACATAAGAGCATTTAAAAGCTTGTTTGAAAAGTCACCTAGACTTTTGATGCGAGAGTAAATACCTTGACATAAATACCCTTGTTTAGTCAACTAGTTACTATCTCAAATGGATATTAGCACCACTTTTTAACTTTGGCCTTTTTATTGGTACAAAGACGACATAGTGAAATTATTTATGCTTAGTTATTCATATATTCTTTTTTTCTTTTTAGTTTTTTATATGGGGTAATAAAAATGCTTAAGAAGAATTCATATTTAACTCAACATGTGTACAAATTGTACATAAAGTATCATAATGTAAATCAAGTATTCATTCTCAAAATTATTGAAATAAATTAAAATCAACTTAATCATCGAAACTTATAACTATTTGCCTAAAAAATCAAATCACAACCACAACCAACTTATAATGAATTATCTTGATCAACATCTTCTTAAAAAAATTCCTCGATTATTAATTATTAAGCTAATTATAACAACATTGATAACCTTGACTGCTACGTCTTTCCCCTACATTTAAGTTATACAATGTCCTCAATACAAAAATCATGCAAGAACAATAAAAAGTATGAAAAGTAAAGGAGGGGGTAAGGATAAATTGTAATCCCCCGACAAAAAAAGATTTCCGACCACGTCCAATGTTATTAACTTCCATCTAATGCCAGTGAAATTGATTGATAGGTTTTATCAATATTAAAAATATTGCAAGTGCATGACATACCTATAGCTAACACATGTAAGCACGGGTTCTGTAAGTATTAATAATTACCATT
This sequence comes from Erythroxylum ulei, assembly GCA_027564395.1. NCBI lineage: Eukaryota > Viridiplantae > Streptophyta > Magnoliopsida > Malpighiales > Erythroxylaceae > Erythroxylum > Erythroxylum ulei. The sequence goes on from JANITX010000008.1 coordinate 31,989,128, forward strand.
TTTTAATTATCTAACCTATGAATTAGATTTAGATTTTAATTAAAAAATTATCTAAAAAATAAACTAAGAATTAAAACAATATTGAATGTAGAATAAGGAAAAATACTAAGAAGTTGCCAATGTCAAATAATAGTGTCTAGCTAATGAATGCCCCTAATAATCTTTTAAATAATAACCCTTTATTATGCAATTATATTATTAATTCTTGGACAGTGGAAATTCCTATCTTATGTTAATATTTTTCTTAAGAATATTATCAACTAATCCAGAGGATTTATGTTGATCTATCTCCAAGTTTGTATGCAACTCCTTCTAATTATGGTAGAACTATTCACACAAGAGGATTTCTCAATCTCAATCATATGCAATCAATCATGCACCAATATTCCAGATATATTAGAACAAAAATAAAACAAATAATTTAATGGCAATAAATCAATAAATAAAATTGCATTGAATAAAAGATCAAATCATACTGTTATCCTAATTTAGGGTTTATCATACCTAGACACTAAACAAGTTTAGTTCCTATCTATAGAAAATGAAATCAATGACAAATATGCAGAAGAAAAACTAGAAAACAAAGAAATCATAATTCCAAATCTCCCTTTTCTTCTAATGAATATTTTTACAAGTTTAGATTAGATAATGCTCTCGATTGGATCTCTTGATGTTATATTCCTGTGTTGTTTGTCCCTTGAGTGTAATTGTCACCTTTCTATGTCTCTTATGATTTAAAATTGTTTAAAATTTTGGCTCTTTTTTTTGATAAATCAGAATATATTTATACAAAATGAAGAAGATATGTACAGTCTAGGGAGTTCGAGCCCAAAATCTCTTAACCCAAAGAAGCTTTAGGTAAGCTCATCACTGCCCAATGCCCTAAATCTAAAAACTAAACTCAATCAACATACCCTCTAATAGTTTCTACCCAAAAGAGCTAAAGACTAACAAATCTGTCAACAACACAAATAAGCAACCCAATTCCAGAAGCACTCTCAATCAAATACAATAGCATTTTTATGGTTCCTGAAAGGATTCTTTATGTCTTGATTAGCTTAATCTTACTTGAACTTATTCGGTACAGGTCTCATTTGCAAAGGCATAACTTTTTCTACATACGTCCAATGTTTTTTCAAAATTTTCATACCTCTATTTAACACATAAATTCACACTTTTTCTTTCATGAACATTTTCTAATTCGGTCATTAAGGCTTCCAAATATCCCATTTACAGTCAGCCTTAATATTTTATCATGAGTTGGACCCTTCCTGAATAAAATCATTATAACTTATTCATTTCTAATCCAATTGAGGTTATTCAAATTGACATTTTCATTAGACTCATATGGCTATCACGTATCCAAAGAAGGCTAAAAAATGATGTAGTTTGGATTTATTGTGATTTTTATAAGGCTATCCTGTTTCTGTTCTCTTCTATGTCACTAAGGTCAGTAATACCCTTCACTTATTTTGCCATATCTCACAAAATACTCATCCAATTAACTTTCTATTTGTACAACAATTAGATAACACATTTTCGAGCATTTCATAATAAGAACTCATCATCCAATTCTGACTCTAAAGTCCTTAAACAATTAACTTTCATCTCGTGTTTCAATCCCACTGGTATTCTGAACCAGTTTCAATTTGGGACTTATATCTTATTTGTTTAGATCACCCTAAATTCGAAAAAAAATTCAGGGATACAGTAGACACCTGCATCTGCAATGTCTAAGTTTTGAGTTTCTCTAAATTCACATGTTAAATAGCTTGAAAATTGTATAAGAAGGACCTACGAATCTGCCTCCCATGTTAGCTTTGAACTCCAAAACCCTAGGTTTTAGTTTGGCCCCAAATCACCATAAAAATGAAAATTTCCTCATGTTAATTAGTCAGTAGACATCAAAGAATAAGAATCCATCGTCAAAAGCATCAAAACTATAAATTTCATCAAGTGGGTTTCATAGCTATGGCAAAAGAAAGTGAGAAACTAAATTCTAATCGGCAGAATCAAGTGTCGGGATTGAGACTTACCATTTTGTATGGACTGATCGGTTTGATTCTCCTTCACATTCTTGTTACAAAGCTTGAAAAAACTTGAAAGAGGAGCTTCCATGGTTCAGCCAAGTGAGGGAGGTGGAAGAAGATAAGAGTTTTGTCTTATTTGTACTTAGCTTCTTTTATAAGCCACTTTGTTCATTATTTACAAAAATGCCCCTCTTGTACTGGTTCTTTAAAATCTGTTCGTACAATTTCCTTTGACAACCAAAAATGTGTAAAACATCATTAATTTGATGATACCCAAAATTATTATTCACTGTCTTCGTTTTAATGACATTAGTCTCAAATACCGATTTTTTTCTGTGTACCAGGTAAATTAGATACTGGGCATTACATAACCATGTGAATGTAATTAAGGAAGTGGAGTGTATGTGGAAATTAATAAAGTTGACATGGTTGATATTATATTTAATTGAAAAATATATTGAGTTAAATGTATTGGTATTAGGTTTTCAGATCAAAAAACGAAATCAACTGAAAGGTTTTGAAGTGGTGAAAAGAAAACTAGCAAGTTGTGAGTATATTTTAATTGTTTTATATGACTTAATTTGATGGCATGCAGAGGTGGTGTTTGATGGTGGTGGACAGTGGTTGATGGTCAGAATTGGTTTTCGGGAGATTTGAAGATGTTTGGACAAATTTAGGATTTCTTGGGTAAAACTGGGATAGGTTATTTGAAGGCCTTTTTGGGGTTAATTGGCTAGGAATTTGGTTTCCAGAAAAGAGGAAAGTCGTAGAAATTTTTGTGAACTACAATTTAGACACAAGAATAGGATTAATCAGATAAGGAATGATTGAGTTATAGAGCATTTTGTGGTGACATGTTAATTTGGGCGATAAAATGAAGGCAGATGATGAAAATGGGAATTTTGAGGAGGCTGGAGTTCAAATTGGGTGAAGATGTCTTCTGGAGATTTTTAATTTAAGATGTGAGGAACAGACTTGAATAAGGGAATTTTTTGATTTGATGAACACAAGAAACAAAAGTTGGAAAACGAAATTGGAACTCGGAAAGAATTCTAGAAATCGCACAATACATAAACGATTGAATGTTTTCGGCAAACAAACAAGCCCTTTTGATTATTTTCGGAAAACAATTAAACCCTACAGATAAAAGTCTGAATTTTGAGAGGAAAACATCTTATTTTTTATTTCTTAAAAATTTGTATCTATCTTTCTTTTTTTACAAATGAGAAGAACATGAGTTTAAATAAGGAAAATGCAAGGAATAAGGATAGTCACATGTTGACTTCTCACATTCCTTTGGCTGCTAATTTTCTATAGCTAATTAGTGTCCATAAGTAGGCCATTAGTATGTAATTAAATTTTAAACATAACATAACATGATAAATAATAAAAGTAAATAAGAAAGTAAAAGACTAAATAAAAAATCTTGTAGTAAATCTTCACTTATTCATTGTAGCCAGTCTAGGCTTCTTCCAAATGGGCTTCAATATTTTGCTCATCTATGACCGACCTGCTCTTTTTTTTTTGACTTGGACGAAAATGGGCTGAGATAATCCTCCATCACCATTCCATCTTTCTCAAATAACAATTTTTTTAATATTTTATTTATTTATATTCTATTTCATTCCATTAAGCCAAACTTACCTTTAAGTTCATGTTTGTCATCCTTCACGGAACTCGGAGATTGCACAAAATGTTTTGTACATGAATCTTTGGGGCATACCCAATCCTCTGTATAGTCCCAAAATCTACATCAATTTCATCCACTTCCCCAATACATCCAAAGCAGTATTATCCATATTCTCCAATACAACTGAAAGATTACATGCGAGTTACCACTACCTCCGATGCATAAGCCTAAGTATACATCAATAAGTAAAGATACTCCCAATTCTCAAATACACCTGAACAGAGGCTAAAAACCAAAAATACATCAATCAAGACAAACTCTATATCCCCAATACATCTAAAAAGAGGCTATAATCAAATTACATCAAGTTCCCTCATACTAAGTTATCTTAAGGCCACATTCCAGCACAATATCTTCATTTTCTAGTTTGGGAGGGTCTCTCCCCTCTTGGTCTCTTTGATCCTTCGGCAGTTCACTTTTCCTTCACTTCGCTATTTGCTTCCACATTGACTTGCACATTATCACCTTTAATCATTCCTCTGTTAGATGTCGACACAACCTTACCTATGTTGTTTTTATATTTTGTCACCTTCTGCCATTCACTTCCATTGACTGATCTTTGTTCCCTTCGGGTCTGCATAGGTTTAGGTCCCCTTGTTTCATTTTCTGCCTCACTATTCATAGTAGTTTCCTTTCTCCCTTCTGTCATTGTTTGTTGTCCACCTACTTCTATCCCCTGCTTGGACTGATTCTTTAAGCCTCCATCCTCATTGACTTCACCTTTGTCCAATGAGTTGCCATCTGTTGTGCCTCCCTCTGTTGTAGGTTCCTTCGGCTGCTCCTAATGGTTTTTGCAATCAAAAGGGTTAAGCCCAATTGCTTACAATACTCGCAATAACTTGGGAAAGTCTCAAATATCACCATTTGAGTGTATCTACCACCCCCCGGCATCTTGACATTGAAACTAGTCACAGGGTTTTTTGCTACATCCACTTCAACCAACATTCTCGCATACCCTATTCTTGATTTCTGACTTGTTATCTTATCCGTGCAAATTGGCTTGCCAACTCGGGATCCTAGCTTGGACAAACCTTTTTCATTCCACAGCTCCAAAGGCACATTCGGAAATTTCAACCAAATTGGTACTTCTATGAAATCTTGGTAATTAAAGGAAAAACCTTGAGTAAGTTTTTTCAGCAGCAAGGTTTTCCGATATAGGACGTATGGCCCCCCTGCCAACACATTCTGCTGATCTTCTTCTGTATCAAATTGGAAAACTATCCAACCATGATCATTTGGCAGTATCCTACACTGCACTCTCCATTTTGCAATCAACCCTTTCAGTGCTTTCATTCCCGGGAATCTCTCTGTAAAGCATCCTACAAGGCAAAAACCCCATTCTTGTTCAAATGGTATGACGTCCTCATCCTCCATAGTTACTTCATCATCAACCCGTAGATAGGCCAACTGCATCACTTTATTCAACTGTCGGTTATTTCTGAATAGGCTGACATACGAAGCCTTGTTTCTTCCTTCTTCAATATCAGCACAAACTAGAGTTGGCATTTCGTCAAACACCTTCTGTGCAGGCTCATCCTCATCTGAATCAACAGAATCTGTTGAGTCTACACACTCCACTGAATTTGGTTTAGGCATTCTGTCGAGCATCTGGGGGGTGGGTTCCTCTTCTTCTGATTCCAAAGCTTCTGTGGTTTCAGTGTCACCCCCATTTTCACCCTCTGTAACCTCATCAGCTATGGATGCATCGTCATCCACAAGCTCTTCAGTACACAATCCCCCAGTACTCACATTACTAATCAAATTCTGTAACTTACCTTCCTTGTGCGCAATACCTGAAGGCTCTGGTCTTTCACGCCTTTCCCTGTTCTCCGTAACCTGCGACCCTCGTCTGGCCCCTTCCCTTTCCATATGCCTACCTTGCGTTATATCTTTTCTTACCCCTGCGCTGCTTGTTCTTTGAGCCAAAATTGGTTTCAGTCTGCCCTCTGCCATAGGTTGCTCACTCACCTTCGTCGTCGGGGTGTGAATGTACGCCCTCTCCTCCTGGTCGTCGCTGTTGTCGGGTGTGCTCATGTGCATTCCGTCCACCCGCAAACCCAGCACACAATCCGTTGTAATATCCCTTCCCTTAAAAGGTGTTTTCTTCTTCTTTCACATAACACCACAGTACCAAGAAACCAGTCCGACGGTTTGCCCTAAGCTAATAACTTTTGATTTTGCGAACTCTCGGGTGTAACCCACGAACTCGATTCAAAATTCACTAACACCCAATGATTTAATCAAGAAGCGATCCAAGATTCTCAAACTCACAAGAATTAATCAAGAACGTGGCGTGTAATCTAGCCTCCATGTGTGCGACACCTAGGTGAAAAATCGCCTAGGGTGAGAGCTACTCACGGCCGCACTACTCTCGGAGATATTTTCGTGTCAGTGGCTGTTGCTACTACACCACCAGTTATGAATGAAAACTGAAAAAACAGATAAGATAAAGGAACTAAAATGCTTCCTAACCTTGTCTCCTCTGTTCTAAGTTCTAATAGCGATTTTTCTCATCCGACAACGTATTGGCAACTGATTTGACATAAGGCTGTCAGATCATTGTCCCATACCGGGGAGAGAGAGACGATAATAAGCAGAAGGGGCTATAACTTGCGAACTCGGCGACGTTTCAAAGCATACCTTTCTCGGCCTTTTGGCTAAGATCAAGTGTAGTATCTGTTCTTATCAGTTTAATATCTGATACGTGGGTCATTGACTCACATGATATTAAATTAATTTTTATAAGGGGAGGTTCAACCCAATAGCTTGCTATTGTGAGCCTCGAGCGTCGCCCATGCGTTGCACTACTGCAAGGGCCTGGCGCACCCCTCTAACTCTAATGTTTGAAATCTTTATGTGTACGGCCTTAAGGAAAATGAATCTCGACCTTCTGTACGTGTGGGCTTATGCAAGTTTTGGGAGTAAGCATCGTTCGAGACCTGGGAAAGTCTTCAAGAAAGTATTGGATTTGGTTTCTTGAATGATTTCAAGCGTTAATTTCATCGCTAAAATAGTTATTTTGGTTTATTATTAAAGAGTTTTCGTGTAGTTTAAAGATATAAATTTAAAATGAGTTTGGTTTATATGAAAGAATTTTAATAAAAAAGGAGCAAGTAATAAAAAGATTAAAATATCATTATCTATTTATTAAATTTTTTATTCTTATTAAATTTATTATTGTTATTATTATTATTATTATTGACTTTTAGTTACTATTAAAAATTATTATTACTATTAATTATTAATTTTATTAATTATTATTATTATTAAATTTGTTATTATTATTAAATTTCTTGTTTTTATTATTTATTTTGTTATTCTTATTCTTATTAATTATTATTATTATGAATTTTCTATTTATTATTATTTTTATTAATATTAATTTTATTAATTAATAGAACATTATTTTAATAATAATAATAAAATTATCATCCTCAAGTACCTCATTCAATAAGAAATATCATTGTTTTTAGTTGACTTTTCTTAAAGAATGTCAAAAAAAGTTAGTTGGACTTAAGAAGAAAATGGTCTACATGAAATATTATGTTTAACATAAATAATCAATGCTATCTAGGATTATTCAGTTTCAAAATGGAGAAGAAACGTTCCAACCACTATAAAGCTCATTAAAAAGTTGTTGCTCATCAGTATTATAGGGTTTAACATCATAAGCATGAATTTCAAAGGGTTAAAAGAGATTCTTCCAATTCACCTGACATTCCAATTCACCTGACACTCTGGATCTTCAAACCGCACATTGTACTCAATTAGCTTAGGTAATCCAAACTTCTTTTCAATCATTAAACCAGCATACAAAACTCCAACGAAATTGCAACTCTCTATAGCCATTCCTTTCACCGTTGGGAGAATGATAAAATCCATGACAATGGATTGAAGATGTTCTGTTAATACTAGCACAGGCGAGTAAGCTCCCATACCACCAGTATTGGGGCTTGTATCACCATCCCCAACTCGTTTATGGTCCCGAGCAGATTCTAGTGGAATAACATGTTCACCATCTACCAGAGCAAAGAAAGATGCTTCTTTTCCGTCTAGAAATTCCTCAACAACAACACGGCAACCTGCAGAATCAAAATCACCATTCACAAGCATTGAATCAACTGCTTCATATGCCTCCTCCAATGTCATTGCAACTATTACTCCTTTTCCAGCAGCCAGTCCATCTGCCTTGACAACAATGGGTACTCCTTGGCCTTGGATATAAAGTTTTGCAGCAGATGGGTCTGTGAAGGTTCGATACTGTCATGAGAACCTAAATTAGAATATATTAAGCAGTAACAACCAAGAATCAAAGATGAACAGAATTTTGGAAGTTTAGTGAAATACTAATGTCACTAGGAAATGGCATATTAGATAACTAATTACCCAATTTCCTATTTCTAGGTGGTAATAACTAGCAAATGGTATTTTCAAAGCAAAGTTCAATAAATAAATAAACAAACCTTGGCTGTAGGAATTCCATATTTGTCGCACAAATTTTTCATAAAATTCTTTGAACCTTCCAAAGCTGCAGCCTCTGCTGATGGTCCAAAAGTAGGAATTCCAAATTTTACAAAATCATTTGCTAGGCCAGAAATCAAAGGTGCCTCTGGTCCCACAACTACCAGTCCAACACCCCATTTGCTGCAGAAGGAGATTACAGGACAGCTGACAGGATTTAACATGTGTAGCTGTCCAATTATCAGTCCAACTCGTTAGCTGAATGCATAAATGGACTCCACCAAATTAGGGAGTCCATAGGAGCTTCATCAAATTAGCGTGCTTTAACGCAGCACGATTCTAATAGATAGAATTTGAGTAAAGGTTTAAAAAAATATTGAGAAATCAAAACTAGTTACATGTCCACTTCTCAATTCAGGTGCTAAAGTCGTTTATCTCTAAGTTTATATCTACAGAACAATCACAAGAGCTTATTAGACCAATTAGCTCTTAAGGAATAGAAGCAGCTCTATTTAGTTTTAGTTTGAACAAAGCCCCGAGTCTCAATGGTTCAAACACTGCCTTCTTCAAAGAATCTTGTAACGTAATAAAGCCTCTTTGTAAAGCTATTTTGGGATTCTTCACCTCAAGAAAACTAAGGAACTCAACAAAACTCATAAGCGCCTTGTTCCCAGTAAGCCACCACCCCAACTCACTCAAAGATTTTAGATCAATTGCATATTGCGATACTCTATATAAAATAATTTCCAAGATCATTGCTATCAGGCTGAATGCGACACTAAATTTACTAATCTGCAAATCATAAGATGATGACATCAGGGAAAGAAATATAGGTGACAATATCTTATTGGCTATTTAGCTTTTCACGGAATATTCAAAGAAAAGGGTTAACTAGAACCACTGCAATGAAAATTGATTTTCAGAAAGCTTTTGATTCAATCAATTTGAAATTTATTATACTCTTTGGAGGCCTTTGGTTTTCCTTAAGGGTTCATTAAATGAATTGAACAAGGTATCATAACACCTTTTAGTGTGATGGTGAATAGAGAGCTAATAAAGTGGAAGAGAAGTCAAACAAGGAGATCTTTTATCCCTCTATTCGTTCTCCATACGTGTTGAAGTGCTAGCCAAGCTCATTGACCATAACATTAGAATGGATTAGACCTTTAAATTTCACAATAAATATGACAAACAAAGAATCTTTAACCTCTATTTTG
>JANITX010000008.1:32250902-32261627 GCA_027564395.1 Erythroxylum ulei
TGTAGAGACCTGAAGAGGCTCAGATACAAAGAATACTTGTAAAGTTTGAGAGATAGTGAAATCTCAGAAAGACATCTAAGGACTGGACGTAGCCCACAGTTTGGGGTGAACCAGTATAAAATTGTTATGTCGAAACCTCTCAACTCTTAACTTTAGATTTTGTTGTTATACAAAGTTTTCGAAAATACTTTACAACCTTGTTTTTTGATTGTTTTGTGAGAAGAACGAAGTTCTTTGAACGAACGAATTTTCAAAAAGGGGATTAACGAAAAGTTTATCACAATTCAACCCCCCCCCCTTCTTGTGCATTTGTATCTCATTATTAAGCATTGTATTAACGTGTGATTCACTTCAAGACGAACAGGGAACTATGTTCTTAAAAAAGGTATTCCATTCTTTTCATTTTCAGAAGACTGTAGAGAAATCTTAGGTGTGAAAACAAAATTTCCTTTATGAGGTCCAAAAACAATCTCTGCATAAATTGTGTGCTCTTTTAACTTTCTACATATTAATCTTGTACCATTGCACAAACCCTCTATTGAATTCAAATTTCTTAGAAGCATGATTCGACAACCTTCTTTCAGCAATAATCTGTGAGGTGGTAGACCTTTAGGATTCAGAGAATTGAGAAAATCCTCAAAATTTGTTTGGTATCTTCTGTCAACTGTGCTGTCAAAATTTACAAATAAATGTAGATTTCGAGATAATTTATTGATCATCATGTCATTAATTTCATCAACACAGGTGATTGTTGGATAAACTACACATCCATTTATCATCTGGTATTAATCAGATGAATATATGCTTAAGTCAGGGAAGACGTTTTGAGCTAACGTGGTGAAGCCAACAATGCATTTGAAAGATGTCAAAAAAAATTTAAAAAAACAATAAAATGGATAGTAAATAATAAAATATAAAAAGTATAACTTTTTAAGAGATTCATCCTTGTTATGATAAGGACTAACCAGCTGTTCGGGTAAAGAAATATGATCTTGCTCGTCAACAGGCTCTATACCTTCTCCTACCTTTAATAAGAAATCGCAAAAAGCTAGATTTGTTATAGCTCTCATATTTATATTCAAAGATAATTTATGCAAGTGTGGCTAGAGATGTGAATTTACAAGACTTCAATCAATTAACTATTCTTTTATGGCCTGGTTTATAACGAGTAAGGTTTGATGAAAATTACCACCAAAACACAACAATCTTTCCTCCAAAAGGCTTATTGGACTCCATGATATCTTGCAGTAAATCATCAAAAGCTTCAATGGCTTCTCGTTTTGCCATTGAAGCCTTGTCCTATAAGATGAGATTGGAATCAAAATTCAGTTTTGCAATACTACTCTACTTACTTAACTAACAAACTTTCTTCTTTAAAAATCAAGTGGGATCTTAAATTTTGAGTGCGCTGTCATACCACCAAGAAGGACTGATGCTGTAATGCCTGATGTCGCAACAGCAATTGCAACATGGCCCTGTGATCGTAAAACTGCAATGAAAGGTCTGCACAAGAAAGTTTTCCTAGTTCCACCTGAACCATCAATAAAAAAATTACTACCATTTGAATCAAAAAATTATTCTAAAATCAAATCAAATACGTACTTTTGTTCCCTATTCAACCTTCAATGTAATAATAAATCTTCTGGGTAAACGTGTATATTTTTCTCACCTTGTATTTCTCTAGTAAGATGCTCATGATAATCAACTATAAAATCATATTTAGCAAATTGATAATCACTCAAGCTCTTCCCCATTTGTTCTAGGGATCTATTAATATCTTGGAGGGTCATCCATGTAACGTCCTCGGATGTATATGCATTATAGGAGGAAGCATGTTGGTAATCAGAACAAAGATAGTCTTTGAATGTCTCCTAAAGTTGGTTAGGATTCATCGGTGAATAATAGAACAGGGGCGTAGCAAATAAAAGTCCAAGCGAAGCTGGCTTCTGAAATAAAGTAGCCCCCTCTAGAGTTTTTTCTATATATGAATCAGACGCTAGCAAGTCTTATTTTAGCGTAGCCTCCTTAAAACAACTTGTTTCTTCACCATCAATAGTCAATAGGTGATCAAATGATGTTAGTCCTTAACATACATAATAATAACCTTAGGAAATACCTCTCTCCTTCTTTAGGGTCAACAATAACCAACCTTTTTTTTTTTGATAAATCACAGTAACCAACCTTCCTATAACTTTCCTTCGACTCCTCTCTGACCATGTTCTTGTTTTTAGGGTCCAAATTTTTTTTTGGAAAATCTTTATACAAACATTTCATCTCCTTAACTTTTTTATTTTTCAAATTCATTTTGAAAAATTCAGTTAACATTGTTCTCGAGACGTCAAATTTTCTCAACAAATAGAACAAATATGAATTTTTTTCAAAGGAGATAGATTGTTGATCAGGAAGATGAACCTGAAGCACATAAACCGATGGAATCATCTTTACTAGAAGAAACTCATATTACGTCAAAAAGCTTTAGGAGGCGAAATCCAACGACCTTTCTGGAAATCACTGATTTCATCAGTATCAACATTGGTCTGTTGATCAACACAATACTAAAATTAACAAGATCATGGCCCTTGAAGACATACTTATACAAAGTACTTAACAAGCTTAACAGTATAACATATATCAACATTTATGTGGCAATCAATGAGAAGCAAAAGGTACAGACTATGAGGAACCACCCATCTATTATCAACCTCAAGCTTATAAATCTTTACTTTTCAACCATCTTCTCTTCTTGTATAACATGCATAACTATCCTCACCATGGACGGTAAAAGGAGAAATCTTTTTATGATAATGGTTCTTATAGGCACAATTTCTCATGCAAGGGCTGTCTTTATTCATATGACCACAAGGATCGTGGATTATGTGTTTAATGGCAAGAGAACATAACCGCAAATTTTAAATAGGGTCTAGTATTTCAGTAGATATGATTTGGTCATAAGATTCTGGATTAAGTAATTTATAATGTGGCTTATGTATCAACAACAAATGAGCATATGGGAAACCACGCTTTTGGAACTCAACAATATAAACATATGCGGCAACCTCTCTAAAGATATTTTTCTTGATTAGTTCATTTTTAAGGATCTTAAATTTAGCTTTAAATACTCTAGCCTATCTTATGGCTTTTTATGAAACTCAAGATTTTAATGAATCTTCTTCCACATTAGGTTGTAAGTCATGGTGAGGAAAATGTTAAGTTTACCATACTTCTGTATTGGAGCCATTGCATCAAGATAAGGACGTTTTTTGTCTCTTGGACTACACATAAATGAAGTTGGGAGCACAACTCGACGACCAATTTGATAACCTTCACTCTGACTGATGGCAATACTATCCAAAATGCCCAGCAATATCTTTATTCTTATCTCATTTTGTCTCTTTCTATGGAAATCGAGTCTATATGTTTCAATCTTTATATAAGCACCTACAACAAATTGATAAAGTAGCCTTAAGCTATGGAGAAACATTGACTGATCATGTTTTCTTATTTGGAGCCTATAATAATAATACTCTCTAGCAAAAATAGTGCCATTTCACAGTATTCTTGACTAAAAATTAAAAATTATACAAAGAAATTGAATAAATAAAAGGATAAGGTTAGACAACATTATAAAAATGAAATAGGAAAAGAAAAACTTGCCTGTATTCTCCATACTCAACAAATCATATGGATTAACAAAAGAATTGAAATTAATGTCACATCTGTCATTTGAAGTAGTGTTCGTCATTTTTCCATACTCAATAAATCATATGGATTAACAAAAGAATTTAAATTAATGTCATTTCTATAATTTGAAGTAGTGTTCACCATTTTCTTTAAAAACAACCACTTAATTCCACGATGCCATCTAGATTCACGATGCGGTAATAAAAGAGGATATTGAAGGGGATCATAACAGGCATAGTAAGATTGGATTCCATAACTTATCGTTGAATGACCATAGACTTGGATGTGTGGAAATTTATCAACTCTTTCATCATCCACCTCAATAAGATTGTATACACGTTGATCAAGGCCAGGATAACACCTTAAGACTATTGTAGTGTTCTTAAGACTCCTGAAGAACTTAGCATAGGGATTATGTTCTAGGACTATCATAATCAATTTTAATGTATCCTTACGAAGCTTATAACAAGATTTTGTCCTTCTTATAAGTTCCTCATCGATCTCAAAAAAATAGAGTTGGATACTAGACACTTTAACTGTCAGGAAAATGATAAACTTGACTTTGAAAACGAAATGCATAAACACCTTTCTTATTTTTTGTTAATTATTGATCATACCTAGCTCCATACGAAGTAAAAGCCACATTATTATTATATGTACGAAAATTCTTCCTGAAATGCTTAGACTCTTCATCACCATCAATAAATAACAAAAGGAAGCTATAGAGGTTCAACAGGACAATTCTTTAGGCACGCTAATTTTGACTAAGAATGATGATGGTTTATCCTAAAAAGGATTTTTAAAAGGGTTTATCACTTTGAGGAGCAATAATAATAGAAAAGTACAAAGAATATAGCTAAGAAGATTTATACCTTGATCCTCAATAGGTGCCATTAAGGTGGCTAGAAAAGAAGAGGAAGATATATTTGGACAATCTAAATTGTGATGCATATGATTAGAAACTTCATCCGATGATTCTATGCAACAACTTCCCTAAGCCGAAGAGATGAATGATTCACATTGACATGATCCACGCTAAAATCAATAGATGGATTTTGTACCAATTGACTACTGGATGGATGAAGAAATATTACTTCTTCTACTGTAATGCTATCAATGGCAGAATAAACAGGTTGATCACAAATTGGTTAACATCGACGTTCTCTTATAAACAACTCAGGTCCATCTAAATTATCTGTCATTTTGGACAGATCAGTTTTACACCTCTTATTTGTACAACCGAAAAAAGACAAAGTAGCATTACTCTTCTTTGCAACATAAGCTTCTCGACGCCAGTGTAGGAGCTCACGTTTTTCATTTTCTGGCATTTTAGCATACTTTTTACCCCTCTTGACATTTCTATCCATCTTTGAAAGTAGACAACCTAGAACGAAGGGAATATAACCAACAACTATACACGCTTAAAAGATATTGAAAAAATGAAGGAAAATAAAGCCATAAATTAATAAAATAAGATAAAATTATCAACATGTAATTGTTGTATTTCATTGTATAATTATATAATAAATTTTTTTATATATGTTTACAATTTAATTGTATATTAATTAATTATATTTTGCAAATAAATTTAAGTAGTAAATGATAATTTAGTTTAAAATAATTTTGTACTATGTTGGAAAATTTTAAGATATAACGTAAATTAAAGCAAACTAGTTATTGAAATTAATATAAATTTTCAACTCAAAAGAAACTAATAATTTTGAAACAAAAATATCGTATATACAATGTTCTCAATAAGTTTATATTACTTTAATTTATCAAAGTCTCTCACGATACAATTTAAGAAGTCATTGAAAGTAACTGTTTGAATTAAAATTTACCAAAAACACTATTTGAATTAATTATTGATTAAAATATTATTAAGTTATCAAATATATATGATATAAATTAATAACAATTTTAAAATTTCAATACTTTAAATAAAAAATCAAACTTTTCACTTATTATAAATGATTTTATTTCTTGACTTTTATAAGATGTTTTAATAACGATAGAAAAGCCTCATATGACATTTAAACTTAAAATCATTATAAAAATAAAAACATTTTGAGAATTGTTTGTAGTAACTCAATTATAAAATCATATATTTACTAGAAACATTGAATTTCTTGTATATTTAAAAGAAATTAGATGTTAATTTAATTTTGTTAAATATTTTAATTTCTAATAAAAGAATAGGTGGTTTTATAATGTATCACGCATTAGCCTAAATTTTAAAAAATTTTACATAACATTTTAAGATTCTAAAAAATAAACATATGCATAGACAATATTGTCTACATATTATTTAGGCGGGAAAAATTGTTTTATGATCATATTGAATGAATAAAGACAAATATATTTATTTTAAATTGAATACAGGTTAGGATTTTAAAAAAAGTTAATATATTTGGTATTTAGTCATCGTAGTAAAATTAATAAATACTTGTATATTCTATATGTGACCATAATCAAAGTTTACGATTAATTAAAAAATGCTATTGGAGTAATATTTTAAATTTTGTTTGCTGGACACTGTGATAGTGTGATTAATGTCGAGAGTTTGGGGCTAAAATATAGGTCTTTGGTGACCAGTGTTGTATGACGATGAAGAACTAATGCAAAAGTTTGGGTCATAATAAAAATTTTAAATTTTTAATCTTTTAAATAAAAAATAAAATTTTCACTTTTTATAAATGGATATTAATTTCTTGACTTTTATCAGATGTTTTAATTATTATAGAAAAGGTTTATTTGACGTTTAAACTTAAAATCATTTTAAAAATAAATACATTTTGAGAATAGTTTATAATAACTTTACTATAAATTCATATATTTACTTAACATAGTTAATTTCTTGTATATTTAAAAGGCATTATATGTTAACTTAATTTTGTAAAATATTTTAATTTTTAATAAAATAATAGATGGTTTCATAATGTATCACGTACCAGTCAAAATTTTAAAATTTTTACATGATTTCTTTTGAAGATTCTTAAAAATAAATATATGCATATATAATATTTTCTATATATATTTTTGGTTCGAAAAATTCTATTATGACATATTGAATGAATTAAAACAAATATATTTATTTTAAATTGAATATATAATAGTATTTAAAATTTTTATATATATTTAGTGTTTAGTTATTGTAGCAAAATTAATAAATACTTGTATATCTTAAATGTATCATTATTAAAAAAATTTAAAAAATTACATGATAACTTTTGAACATTCTTAAAAGAAATATATGCATATATAATATTGTCTACATATATTTTCGGTGCGAAAAAATCTATTATGATTATATGGAATAAATTAAAACAAATATATTTATTTTAAATCGAATATAGATTAGTATTTTAAGATTTTTTATATATTTAGTACTTAGTTATTGTGGCAAAATTAATAAATACTTGTATATTGCAAATGTATATATTACAAAGAACTAATGCAAGGGTTTGGGTTTTGTCAAATTTTAATAACTTGAAATTGATGTTGGATGACTAGAAGGCAGGGTTCACACTAATTGGATTGGCAAAATAACAACTACAAATTTTGATAAATATGAAAGTAGTTGTAGATGTCATCTGAATATATGAGAAGAAAATAGCTTATCTACTAAAACAATATAAAACATTCATATGCATGGGCTGAAAGTACTTCAAAGTCGTTTGGAAGACCTGAAGAAAAAACTAACATAACAAACCTTCATCCCAAAATATCGAAGCACCAAATAAATAAAGTGAAACTCGATATAATATTTTATAAAAGAAAAGTAAAACAAACCTCAACAACACAAAGCAAATGTCAGGTGGACAGCACCTAGAAAAAGCAATTTAAAAAAAACATAAACCAAGTGAAAGTCAGAAACTACAACGTTTTCTTCATTATTCATTGTGCACTATCTATATGTGTATGCACGTGTGTATGAGATGGAGAGTTGGACAGATAGAATAAAAGTGATTTTGACAACTTCTTCATGGAGAAAGCATACTATGTAATATAATATGTGGAAAGTGGATTGGACATGGACACTAAAATATTGGTTATAACAGAGTTGGCATTTTGGTGCATGTCACACACGATTATTTCTTTTTTTGAATGTCATTAAACACATAATTACTAAATTGATAAAAAATGGAATAACTCTATAAATATATTACAAAGGAAAAGCTAAGAACTTATGAATACTGGGTAAATGAAGCTTAAAACTCTTGTTTATAGAAATACGAAGGATATGATGAATTTAGTATATGGTTCATTATAGTTCAGAGCTCTTTAAATATACTCACCAGTGAACATCTCTGAGATGATATAAACCCACTTCTAGATAGCTGAAGAAGCAAGAGCTAAATTATCCTATACATGATTTAGAGTTTGCAGCGGTAGTATTTGCACTCAAGATTTAGAGACACTATTTTATGGGGATACTTGTCGTATATAAACCGACTACAAGAGTCTGAAGTACCTAATGACACAAAAAGAGCTAAATCTCAGATAAAGGAGGTGGTTGGAATTGATTAAGGATTATAACTTAATAATCGGCGATCATCTAGGAAAAGCAAATGTGGTGGCCGATGCATTGAGTCGTGAGTCCTGTTCGGTAGTAACTAATAAGCAAGATCCTTACATAACACATTTGATGAGTGTGCGAAGCCTTGGGGTTGGACTCCTAATGGCAGAGGATGATGGAACATTGCTAGCTTGGTTTGAAGTTCGGTCGACCTTATTTGACGAGATCAGGAGATCACAGGTTGACGTTTCTGAGTTAAAAGTCATTCGGAAAAAAACTATCATCCGAAGAGAGTGTGGGGTTCAAACCGAGAAAGGATAGGTTGTTAGTTTTTAGAGACAGAGTCTGTGTGTCGAATGACCTGGGACTCAAGCGAGCTATCTTGGAGGAAGTTCACAATTTGGATTATGCTATGCATCCTGGTAGTACCAAGATGTATCGAACTCCTAGAGAGAGTTATTGGTGATCAAGGATGAAGAGAGAGATAGCGAAGTTTATGGCCAAATGCCTTCCCTATCAACAATTAAGGCAAAGCATCAGAAACCAGAAGATATGTTAAAGTCTTTACGTATTCCGAAATGGAAGTGGGAGCATGTAACATTGGATTTTGTAGTTGGATTTCCTCATACATCGAAAGGTCACGATGCTATTTGGGTTATAGTAGATAGATTGATGAAGCCTGCACATTTTTTTCCTGTCCACACAACCTATTCATTAGAAAAATTGGCAAAGCTGTATATGACGAGATTGTAAAGCTACACGGGGTACCAGTTTTTATAGAACCAGATAAGGAACTGAAATTCACCTCATGATTTTGGTCAAAATTCAAGTAATCTTTAGGCACTAAACTAAAGTTTAATACTGCCTTCCACCCCAGACCGTTGGTCAGTCAAAGAGGACCATTTAGAAACTAGAGGACATGCTGAGAGCATGTCTGATGTAATTCTAAGGAAGTTGGGACCGACATTTGCCTTTGATTGAGTATGCTTATAACAATAGTTATCAAACAAGTATCGGCATGCCACCTTATGAAGCACTTTATGGAAGGAAAGTGCAGCACACCTCTGTGTTGGGATAAGTTTTATACAGCCAAAATCGAAGGAGTCAAATTCATAGAAGTCACTACTCAGAAGATAAAAGTCATTCAAGAGAAGATGAAAGTCGCCCAGGATCATCAAAAGAGTTAAGCAGATAAGAGGCAACGACTGTTAAAGTTTACAGTTGGTGACTGGGTTTTTCTGTGGATATCACCATAGAAGATATCATCAGATTTTAGAGCCAAAAGAAGCTAAACCCTTGGAATATTATCCCTTTTCATATCCTAGAGCGTGTCGGGACTATGGCGTATCAGTTGGAATTGCCATCAAACTTGGATAGGATCCATAACGTGTTCCATGTCTCGATGCTTAAAAAGTACTTACCGGATCCATCTCATGTTTTGGAGACACCTCCAGAAGAACTGAGGGAAGACCTGAGTTTTGAGGTGAAACCAGTTCAGATTTTGGATCGACAGAACAAAAGATTACGTAGCAAGGAGGTACCCACAGTTAAAGTCCTTTGGAAGAGTGACAGGGTCGAGGAGATGACATGGGAGCTTGAGGATACTATGAGACATCAATATCCCGATTTATTTGTGTTCTCGACTTAGGAGTTTCGAGGACGAAACTCTTTTGAGGAGGGGAGGACTTGTAACGTCGAACTTTCTAAGCACTTTGTGTTGTTCTATGTTTGGAGATACTACTGTATATTGATATATACATGGTTGTGTATGAGTTCAAATATGTATTTAAGTTCTTTGGACATATATGTAATGATTTATAATGTTATATGCCCTTACATGAACTTAGAGTTCGTCAGTATACAAAATCTTGGAGATTTCTGACATGTAAGCTTTTAAGTGCGTAAAATTGAGTCCATTGGACGGATATGACCATGGTGGTTGAATTAAATGTGTTCTAATGCCTTATGGGTGATTAGACATGATTTATAGACTTATTGGACACTTAGAAAGATTAATTGGAAAAGTTGAAGTGCATAAGGGCTTATTTGCAAATTGTTAAAAGTTAAAGGACTTAATAGTAATTTTTCAATTCTTGGAGCACCAATATGTAATTTTATGAAGTTAAGGGGCTTAATTATTATTTCCAAGAGTCCAAGGACAAAAATAAAATTAAAATTTTTGGAGATTTCTAAACTTTGGGCTTAATTGCAAATTTAGGAAAGTTAGGAGGGTAAAACAGTAATTTCATACAACCTAAGGACAAAACGGTAAGTTCACCATGTTTGGTCAAAGAAGAGTCAAATTCTAGACCCTTCTTCATGGTGTGGCCGTGCAAGCCATTATTTGGACATTAAAACACTCAGTTTTAATTAAAAAGAAAGAAGAAGAAAGGAGAAGAGAGGAGAAGCAGGGTTTTGGCCATCACTCAATTTTCCACCAAGTTTTTGATTCTTCAACCTCAATCAAGGTGTTCTAAGCTAATTTGGGGTCAAGGAACTCAAATCTATCATTAGATTTGAGAAAT
>JANITX010000008.1:32309264-32326263 GCA_027564395.1 Erythroxylum ulei
CTCATTGATCGTTGAGCTTGTAGCTCTAATAACTGTCCCATATAGGGCTCATTGATCGTTGAGCTTGTAGCTCTAATAACTGTCCCATATAGGGCTCATTGATCGTTGAGCTTGTAGCTCTAATCATTGGCTACTCTGGTCACAACTACATTATGTTTTATGCATTCATGAAATGGAATGCAACAATCACACATTTACACAAATCATTCGATCATTTATTTCCCATGTCATCGGACCTCAGTCCGGCATTCGACATTAAGTCGAGAGTTCGTACTTCCATTTATATACACTACATATTCAAATCACATTTAGCAATCAATCATATTCAGTACACTTAGTTCGTCCAATTCACATTCAATGAACACTTCAATAACACAATTGCCAGTACACAATCATCGGACTATCCTGTCCGGAATACACAGTCAATTCACAATCATTCATTGCTATTCACTAATCATTCAATTTATAATGTAACCAAATAAACCATAAAATAAGACCATCTAGGTCTACTCACAGTACGCTCCAGATAGCAATTGTTTTCGTGATCCGGAAACGTCTGGATGCGGATGTTCTATCCTGCATCGTCAATATACAAAACACATTTTGCACACACATCACTATTTGCACAATTACAAAACCAATCAATAAATATGTGTAACATATGATGCATGCTCAATGACAATCCCGGGTATATGATTCATATTCACACTTTATGCCCATTCTCAATTTCATGATTCAAGTTGTCTAATTGAACTTAGACTTGCACTTCATTTTCATATGATCAATTTAGCTTATCCATTCAAATTTGACTCTTTAAGAGTCTAGCAAATCCATACACTTGCATCTCAAGAATACTTGCTCATTTGATAACAAAATTCAATTTCCTTGAATGGCATTACAATCATATAAACACTTTCATCTCTATTCCAATCATGCATTTGTCACTTTAATTTCATCCATTTGTTCACTAAGTTTTAACCCTCAATTTCACTTCAAACCTTTCATATATTAGTCCCATAGACTAAGGATCATTCTAGGTTCACTTTATAACCCATTTGAGGCTTCATTAGTACCATTTGTCCAGTGAATGTCCGTTAAACGGACTTGCATGTCCGTTTAACGGACTGTTACGGGTCACCTATACTACTTTGAAAATTCGACCCTCTAAACATCAGAATTTCGAAATTGTGCCTGAAATAAAAGTTGTAGATCTTGAAATTCTCTTTAAAACCATACCTGACTCATCTCAATCCGAGTTCTACACAAAAAGTTATGCCCTTTGCACTAAAGTATGTTCAATTAAGTTTTACCAAAAATCCAGATTTTGAACCGTTCACTAACAACACTCAATTCCTCATGCTTGGCCCATCATTTCTAGTGCAATGCTCATCAATTACCCATATTCTAACTCCCTTTCAACTTTACATCATTCATAGCCAAATTTTAGCCCAATATTGTTCATAAACACTAATAGCAAAACATACCTATACATATGCATTCCTCATCACTTTCCTTCACACAACCACCTTCAATTCCACTTTCATTTTATGTCTAACTTCTCACCTAATTCATCTTATGCCTAGGCCAACACTTCCAATCTTTCTTTCATCTTTCAATACTCAATTCAATTCATCATTTAACACAATCAAAACAGGGCATAAACACATATCTCTTCATCCAATCCCTTTTTCAATCCATTATTCACAAGTCTAATTCTCTTTATACATTTTCATGAATTAAGCTCAACATGCACAATCATAACACAACATGAACAACTATTAGCATCTATTAACTCCTATACACAAGCAAAACTAAATCATCAAGTTCTCATTATACTAACTTCAATTTTTCCATAACCATAACATTTAAAGCTAAAACTTACTTGATTTAACCACTTAATCTTCAAGTTCTCCAAAGAAAACACCAAGACCTAGCTTTCACCATCACCAACATTCATCATCATCCAAAGTGATAGAGATAGGTTTGTATGGAGAGCAAGAATAAGAAAGCAAGATAACATAGAAACAAGGGAGAGATGGTTAGGTTTTAAGTGGAAAAGCACATAACCCATGGAGAAGAAGGAAGCCACACGAAGAAGAGAAGAAGAAGAACCAAGCAAGCTCCACTAGCTTTCAACAAATGAGTGTCGTGAGAGAGCAAGAGGGAAGCTTCAATTACTTAACACTTAAGGTTAATTTGAATAAATACATGGCTAAAACAATGCCACATGGCAACATCTCAAACAATCCAATCTAATTTCCTTCTAATCTAATCACTTCAAGCCCAATCTCCAATAATTAACACTTGTTAAAATTCCATTAGCCATATACCCAAAATTCAATGCCATATGAAATAAATTCTACTACCATTGACCAATTGGTCTGCCACCCGACATTTTTCCTATTCCGAAAATTATCTCCAAAAATTTCAGGAAAATTTCCTAAAATTCTTCAAAAATGCAAAACCCACAATTTCACTTTCCAAATCAATTTTCATTAACCACAATTCACAATTCTCAAACCAATCACATTTATTACCAATTATACCCGAAAAAAGTCAATTGAGTGCATGGTCAATGATTTTAATGTGTGCAATTATCCAATTCGTCAATGTGTACCCAAATATGATGCATTCTTATCTTAATCTCACTTAAGACCATATGTACTAAATTTAAAACGATCACAAATGCGATTTACTATAGCTTCCCCGAGGATGTCCGTTAAACGGACTCACATGTCCGTTAAACGGACATAGGCTAGCCAAGCAATCCAAATTCATCTGAGAAGGTCCGTTAAACGGACCTTCCTGACCATTAAACGGACATGAAACCACCAAACGCTCCAATTTCTCCCGAGAAGGTCCGTTAAACGGACCTGCATGTCTGTTTGACGGACATGAGCCTTCCAAAGCACCTCAATCCATCCGAACCAGTACACACCCTGTCCTTTAGGGTAATCTGACATCCGAGACTATCCGTTAAGCGGACTTCTGTGTCCGTTTAACGGACACATGTTATACCAACATTCTTCAAAGATTTTTCCAAGTTTCCAACCCTCATTTAATCATCAAACACTTCAAATGAAACACAATCATAACCATTTCCTCTAATTTCATTTAAACCAAGCCCCATAGCTCACATGCACCAAATTTTAGGGTTCTAACACGAAGTAGAGGGGCGGGATGTTACACGACTTCTTTATTAGTTATAAAAGGATATTAAAATTTTGACAATAGATTCCCTTTCAAGAATTACAAGTGTTAGACTCTTCTTTATGATCCTTTCTTAAGTACAAACTAATTTGTTGCCTGAAATAAGAGTTAGAAAGTTGATAATACTATAAATGATCTAATTTTCAAATTTTCTTAAGGAGCATGGGTGTCAAATGCTTATTAGTGGTAGGATGAAACGCTTAAGTGAAAAAGGAGGCTTATGGTGGGGTTCAATTTTGAATTGAGGTCTAAACTAAACTTTATTCTTTATAAAGAACTTTATAGTGGTCATTTGAGGATACTAGCAATGTAGAGAAAATTAAAAACTCTTATGTTGTAAAGGAATGCATAAAGATCTAAAAAAAATTATAAAAACTATGTCAAATCTAATGAAAATAGATATGAAACAACATTAACTATTAGGTTGCTATAGCCATATTTGGTTCCTAATCAGTGTTGAACTTATATACATATGAATTTCATAAAAGGCTTACTACTATCTCTTATAGGTTTGAAAAGTGTGGCTATTTCTTAAACCTTAAACACCTTTACATAGTTAAATTCGTGACTCATACATTTCTTACCCAAGTTTTCAGACTTTATGGGATGCCAATGACTATTAAAAGTGACTAAGATCATGTGTTTCTTAACATTTTCTAACACGAATTTTATAAATTTTAAGGAGCTGGGCTATAATTTTTATATGCTTATCATCCATAAACAGATGAGCAAGTTGGAGTTCTTAGCATAACCTTAAAGCTTATCTATGATATATGACAAGCGATTATATAATCATATGATTCTTGTAGTTAATGTTTGCTAAATGGTGGTATATCGCCAACCAATCAACTATTAGTATAACTCCTTTTGAAGTCCTTTATGATTATCTTTCACCCTTATAAATTACTTATTTTGTGGTAGACCTTAGGGTGTTTACAGTGGAACAGATGTTGGTTGATAAGTAAGTAACCATTTAATTAGTCACATTTCACCTTCAAAGGGATAAAAACAAGATGCAACAATAAACCAACTACAAAAGAACTTGATAAAGAATAACGAATTGAAGAGTTAGTATATATTAAATTCCAATCTTATAGACAAAAGTCCACAGTTCAAAGGAAGAACCATAGGATATAGTCATTATTTTACAATCCTTATAAGATAATTAGTTGAATTGGGAGAGTAATTTACAAGTTGTATTTTCAATTTTCATGTTTCCCAACTAAAATTAGAATTATATATACGAATATCTATTTAAAGTTAAATCTCTTTTTGTTAAATCTAAATCCATTTTCATTTAAAAGTTAGTCTATTTTATAGTTAATAGGTAAATCCATTTATATTTATAATAATCTATTTATACTTATAATAGTAACAGGTAAACATCATATGACATGCTTTTTTTTAATGGTTTTAACGAATTTTTCTTCACCTTATTGTTTGAGGAGAAACAACAATAACTATACTGCATCATTATATGATTAAAAGGCACAACAATACAATCATATGGGTCTTTATTTATTGGTTAAGCATTTTAAAGAATCCTATTAAGTTTCTATTTGATTACTAGAAGAGATTTCCTATCATCAACCTTGTTGACAAGTTTATTTAAAAGAAGTAATGTTGCAGTTTATTTATGTTCCTAATGGTACCCAACAAGGAGGGTGAATTATGTGAATTTAAGATTTTATTTAAAGGATATCAACTTATAAAAAGAATACCTACAAATTGTCACAAATGTAAGAATGAAATAAAAGTAAAAGAATTTAATTATGCTTGTAAACAATAAAGTAAAGAGTAAGGGAAGAGAAACACAAACTGATTTATAGTGTTTCAATAAACAATCCTTACCTACCGCCATTCCCAAGACTCTTTTTAAAATTTAATCATAGTTCTTCTTTTAAGTCGAAGAATTACCTTTGTACAACCTTTTATTTTGGCAAAGAGGAATCTCTTTTTCAATCTTTCTTCAAAGTAAAGAGGAACGTTAAACCACTTTAGGGACTCCTAATATAATGATTACAAAACCTAAGAATAGTTGACAACTTAAACTTGCTTACTTGTTGATTTTGATAATCACAAAAGGCTTACTCATACAAAATGATATAATGAATACTCAAATGATTTAAAAAATACTTAGAAATTAGTACCAAAAGGCACTCAAATGCTTCTTGTTACTAAAATAAATAGAGAACACCTATTTATAGTATTTTTAGGACCCCTAATAGTGGTTGGAGCCAAGAACTAGCCATTATAATGACTATTTGTAGAGTACTGGTCAACCAATATAGCATACTAGGCAACTAATATGCATTAAAAGCTTCATATTCACTATTTTCTGAAACAGTAGTTGACCAGTAGGCATATTGGTGGATACATCAACCAATGTTATAACAAACTTATGGTACATCACATTAACAACTTTAACCTATATTGGTCAACCACTTCACATTTAACAATTTTAACTTATATTGGTCGACCACTAACCTATATAGGTCAACCAATCACCATAGAAATATTATTTTATCACCTTCAAATGCTCAAACTCAATTTGACTAATACAATTATGAATTAAATATCTCAAAATGTTCCCTGAAACTTTATTTGATAGATCGAGACGCTTTTATATTAAAATAAAAAACTTTAATGCCTCTTAATGAATGGAAATACTTAATGAAGTAAAGTGAAGAGATTTATGGATTGTGATCCTTTTAAACTATCAAAAAACAAATAATATAAGCTTGGTTGGGTTGGCTGTGCTAGGCCCAGGCCCAGGACGTTCAATCCATGCATCCACGACCCATTCACAGGAGTTAGTCTCCCATGCAAACACAATGATCTACGTAAAGACCTAAACCTAGCAATTATTCCTTATATAAGGTACTATTCAGCCATAATACAGGGACGATATTACAACCATAGTTTTCTTTATTCTTGGCGACCACGACCCTTACCAAACGACTGACTTAAGCATCGGAGAGGCCTGCCGGCAATCACTCTTGGTGTGCCTTTTATTGTTTTGCAGGTATTTCAGAGACTATATTCACAGACCTTATGGATCCGAACAGCGACGCTCAGCCTCAACAGAATCTGGCTGAACCGGAAAGAGAGAAAGGGCTTTACGAGGGCGTTAAAGGTAGAAATTTATGGCGTTTTGATATTTTATCTTTGATATGTATCTCATATAAATGAAGCTCTCGCATTGTTGAGACCATTTAACGGGAAGAGTTATTAATTTATAGGGAGAGTTTAATGGAATAATTTGGGCTCTCAGATAAATATGGGACTGATAAATGTAGGAAACGTTAATGACGACGACGGCCATCTAATGAGTGGACAAGACTGATTGTTATCGTAAGAAACCAGAAACGATGCTATCCGATAGGCTCCTGCCACGTGGAAGATAATCGATCCATCGAGCTTGTACTAATTTCATCTGAGTTCGCTGCCTCCACGCGTTCTGCCAAGTTGACTGACAATGGCCTCAATTCTCGACTGGCCACCACCCCCTCCTTCGCCACAGCTGCATACTCCCCCTCGACGTCCTTCTACTTGCTCCACTTTCTTAATGCCTATCTCTCCAAATCTCACAGGCCGCCACATCACTCCGTCTCGTCAAAGCCAACGACCGGTAAGTCTTCCAAGCTCCGATTTTCATCTTTTTTTTCTATCATGGTAGTGCCAAGTTTAGCTTTTTGGAGTGTGAACATCTTAACTTTCTATTATCAGTGGTTCATCGGTTGGGTTTTGGTGCTTAAGCATCACTGCCAAACTGATGCAGTGGCTTCACTTTGAAAACTTGCTAACCCTAGTTTTTGAAAAGGGACCAAAACTGTTGTTTAAATACTATCCATAGGTGGGAAAGTTGTAACTTTTGGGTTTCATCTCAGTTGGTTGGGAAAGGATATGGTGTTATTCCTCTTAGCCTTTTGTGTACACTCACGTTTTAGACAAAAATAGAATGGATATTGCTGTCTGCAATTGATTGGACTTCTTATTTTTTAGAGCATGCTCCTGATCAGTTCAATCGTAATGTTTCACTGCAAGTAGCATTGTGTTGTTTGATATCGAGTCCTCTAAGATTGCTTCTCACAACAGTATTTTTCTATTATATATAATCAGACTAAAGCTTTTGCAGTTCTAAGGAGAAGTGCAATGGCCTTGATACTCTCAAGTTATGTCTTCTCAGAAGTGGAGTTCAACAACATTGCATTTGCTGAACCGTCTGTTGGGTTCAGGGAGTATATTGACACTTTTGATGGTTATTCATTCAAGTACCCGAAGAACTGGATTCAGGTCCGAGGTGCAGGAGCTGACATATTTTTCAGGGACCCTTATGTCCTGGACGAAAATCTCTCAGTAGAGCTTTCATCTCCTTCATCATCTAATTACAAGAGTGTTGAAGACTTGGGTCCACCGCAAGAGGCTGGAAAGAAAGTTCTTAAGCAGTACTTGACAGAGTTCATGTCTACTAGGCTTGGTGTCAGGCGAGAATCAAACGTTCTATCGACATCTTCCAAAATTGCAGATGATGGAAAACTTTATTACCAAGTTGAGGTGAGGCCGGGCATTTTGTTTATGTGTAAATCTTTGTTTACATGCCTCAAAGAGCATGCCAAAATCCGGTGCCCTTGCAGCTTTTATTTTCCATATTCTGCTTATGCATGGTTCAAAGACGCATTTGTTGATTCTTGGTGTTGGACTGTTGTTACCAGGTGAACATAAAGTCCTATGCTAATAACAATGAGCTGGCTATAATGCCACAAGACCGAATAGCTAGTCTGGAATGGAACAGGCGATACCTATCAGTTCTGGGAGTTGAAAACAACCAGCTGTATGAACTGCGACTACAGACACCTGAAAGCGTGTTTATGGAAGAGGAAAATGTCCTTCGCCAAGTCATGGATTCCTTTAGGGTGAACAAAGTAGCAGTTTGATCAATTTTAAGGTCTTCCGAAGTTTGCTCATTATTTTGAACTTTGAGAATCTTTCATTCATGGGAATTATGATTCTGCAAATCTTTTTCAGTATATGATCATGTTCTCATCATTGAATCAAAACTTATTGGTGGGCACGATCTTGCGACACCCCGGAGTATAACCACACGAAATCAAAAGTAAAATTACTCTGCTGCATGGAATAGAAGAAAGTTCAATGCCTTCTGCTGAAAACAGGAGTCGCGCGGCACTAAAAATTCTAAATTTGTATAAAAATAACGTTCTGCAAAAACAAGTATTTAAGTATTTACTACGTTACTTTGGCCTGTAGATTATTAAAAAAGTTTCTAATTTCTAAACGAAAACAAGGCAAATATATGAAGCATTGGACTAGCAACACAGTGTAGAATTAGTAAGAACAAAACCTGTTACAGAAACAGCGGAAACTAAAAAGATTTGAGTAAAATTGGATCTATGATCTCACTTCATAAAATCCTCCTCGCGTGAGGGCACGGAAGCCCTTATAAAGACGTTGAGGTATAACTTTTAGATCGAGCTTATCAATTCTTAGCCCCGAGAGGGCAACACCCTGAATCCTAAAACTCACTTGGAAGGTAGGAAATACATGAAGACGCTCCAATCCTGTCTCAAGCACTAATGTCCCAGATAATGCAGGAGTCTTATCCTTCGGTATTCGATCAATTGACCAGGAGCATGTCTGCAAACACATGTTAACAAACAATAGTAAGCCTACCAGAAAATCTTCGCTGTTTCACCTTTAAGAAGGAAAAATAAATAGCTAAGATCATCCCCCAATCTGATTAATACCTGCCAACGAGATTTAGATATTTCCTCAAAATATTTCTTGCTCGATAGTAATAGTAGCGATAATAGTATAGGGGCATGCAAGAGCACTGAATATTTAGTCATCGTTATTTCCACCAGACCTGAACTAGGAGGTCCGTTTCCTAACATAAGTCATTATTTAACCTTCTTTTTCTGTATCACATTTTAGTTTTTTCCTCTACATAGGCATTATTTAAGTTAATGGTCGATTTCTGTACAACAATGGAGCATAAAATATTGGTTACGAATACCTTATTAGAGAAAATGTTCACTACTCCATGATTTGCCGTCAGATCAGCTGATAAAACACAAGAAGGCAGTTGAAATTGCACAGTTATCAAGTCAATCATCTTTCCAGGGTCATTACGTATCCCAACCATTACATTTATGCGAGAAGTCCCGGCAGCAGATGTAAACTGCGGCTTTACATATATTGGGGTGCTTTTCAACTTCTTAACCCTGAGAAAGGCAAACAGTTACTGTGGTTAAAAAGGACATATATTAAATTAAAGTCACCAAGTAGCAGCAGAATGCAAGGTGCTTTTGAATCATTGCAAAAATTATTGATATAAATTGTATTTATGTCCGATAAACTACTATGAAATAGCGCTGAGACAAAATAGCAAAGGCACGAATCTTGATAAAAAACCTGTAACTCATGAGCTTAAACAGTCCATCAGGAGGTACAAAGGACAAGATTTGATGGGATTCCCAGGGCCTAAACCGAACACATGGATGGAATCTCACGTCATCCAGAATAGATGGATTTGAAAAAGACAGGGTCAAATCAGGAACACCACTAATATGGGAATTGACTTGAACTTCACCATAAATCTCACATTTCACCAAGATACCATCCCTGCCGTTGCATTATATTAGAAAAAAGCCTTCACAGAGCACAGTAAGATGAACCATTAAGGAAAACAAAATAGTGTGTATGATTATGATAGGCAAGTTTCTTTTAACTTTAAAGGCATACCCATAAACCAGTATCTAGGTAAACAAGAATATAGGAGAAGCAAAAGAGACAATCAATAAAAACATTAGTAGAAAGATCATATACCTTCAATGATGACTAGTAGGGGCCTATCCTTTAATGGACTATAACTTTCAAATCCTTTGATAAAAACTTAATACGGTCATCGAGAATACTGAATTCATGCTTAAAAGTTCGTAAAACAAGAAATGACATTAAGAACTAGTTTTCATCCAATTGATGATTTGTGCCACTAGACTACTAATTAGATTCTACCAATTAGAAACTGGGAAAGACAAATTTCAAACAAGTGATGTAGATACGGAAACCCACAAAAATGGTAGCTACATTTCCCATTTAACAGATTTTATGAGCATAGGTTGAACCTGTTTATAATTGCATCCATTTCTTCAACAAGATCAACATACACTTCATTATTTGCATATTTTACATCAGTTGTTCTCCATGGAACACAAGAAGCGGTTGCCCCTGGAAGGGTGTCGCTCACATTTGAACTGTTTCCAGTAACAACACTCAACACTTTGCTAACAATATTTGGCGGGGCTATCATCTCTCTCAAGATGTTAGGTTCTGTTGTCAGCGGAAAGCCATTATCTATCATCTCATCCAGAAGCTGGAAATTCAATGAAAGTGCAGGTTGTCTTTAGTCCAAGCATAAAACTGAAGGTTGAAATCTGAACTAGAAAGATTTTCTTTTTCAATTTCACTTTTCTTTCCATCATCCCAAATAGATGTGTAGAATTATATCATGAAACAAAAATTGCGCTGGAAATATACCTCGTACACGATAACAAAATTATCCTTAATCAAATCTTCATTGAGCCCTTCGAGATAATCATTGAGGACATCAGCCACCCTGCAAAGGAACTGAAAATCAATAGCTATATGTCAAGGATTTTGATGTCGTTTAAAAGGCACATAATATTTTTGGGAAGCCAAAGCAGTGAAAGGATTTACCTCAACAGCCATCAAAGGAGGCATTTCAACTTGGGTACAAGCCAGAAAAGTGATCCCTCCACGAACAATTTGGAACAAGTAATGTGTAGGGGAAGCAATGACTGGTTGTTGCTGTCCAAAATGAAAAGGTAAAACTTTTTGGGTAAAAAGATATATGTTACCATCTCAAGGAGAGCTGAAATTACGCATGTTACCAAATCAATGATCTGACGAGCAGTAGAGAACAGGAAATGAGAAACAGAATCATAGGCCTTCCCAACATAATTGATAAATTAAAAGAAAAAGAAAAAGATTTGAGCTTTAGACGAAAAAATAAATTCAGATTGAAACCAAACCCAGAAGTTGAATTTGAATTAAAGCTAAAAGGAGTAATTCTACCACCATAGCTGTTGTGTAAGTTACCTTTAAGGAATCACCTCGAGAAAGAACTTGATCCCAAAACCAAGCACAGATAGATCTATCGACCCGATGCCCAGTCAACTGCTTCTCTAGCATTACCTCTCTGTGATATCAATATAGATGCAATCAACAGGTCAGACAGCAATGCAGATTCGATTGTAGAGTTGAAGAGCTCAACCTTGTCTAACAGGAATCGATGATTAACATAAACTTACCCAGAATCTGAGAGAAGAAATATACACTGCAACATGTCTTCGTATGCGACTGAGATTCAAATGAGCAAATCCAAGTGGCTTAGTTCTTGATTTGGAGATGTTGGAAGCGTTTCGATTAATCGTCTTCCAAAATCCAACGTTCGCGTTGTGTTCTCGTTTAATTCTTTTTATTTACGTTTACGATAAATATAATGTACTGTTACTTCTCATTTAGTTCAAATTAATAAGATTAGTATATGTATTAATAACTTTTTTCAAGAAATTAATAAAAATAAAATATAAATCAGACACTAAGCGCGTAAATTTTTTGGAGATTAATAAATACTTTTCTTTGCCACAAAAGTTTTTTTTTAAATAGGTATTTAGTTATAAAATAAAAAAATACTTCTTTAATAGATATTACTTTTTTTTCAACCAAAATATAACTTTCTAATAATCTCAAATTTGGCGCTTCAAAAAAAAGTGATTTTTCAAGTAAATTTTTTATTTTAATTAATGAACCTATTTTTTAGTCCTTTGTGCTCTTATGTTTTACACATAATTTTCACAATACCCACAACTTATCTTTCCGTTTATTCTATATTTAACCATTTACTCAACTTGAATATTTATTTTAAGATTTATATAATATTATGACATTTTTATATATTTTAATATTTATTTTTTATATTAATTTATTTATATTATAATCTATATCAAAAATTTAGTTAGATATATTTTTAATAATTTTTTATATAGTTTAAAATTATATAATAATTAATAATATTGTAATTTGCATAGTGTTTAATATACTTTAAATAATATTTATATGTATAAATAATTTTTATTAAAAATAAAATATAATTAAAATTAAAAATATTTTTATTTTTACATTACTGCTTTATGAAATTCTTTAAAAAAAAATCGTTTTTAAATGATACTGATATAAACCCAACTAAACATAAGCTAAGGACTTAACTTACTTAAACTTGCCACGTTGTTTAATTAAAGCATACTTATATGGGTAAGTGTGAGCGTTATCTGGCCGTCTACACACATCCATTCAGAAATTCCCATTAGGACGTTTAAATTAACTTCGATTTCGAGTCTCCTACCTTTCCTCCTTGGATTCTGAAGTATGAAAGGCACGCTTAGCCTCAGTATTGCCATTTGATAATTGAGCTTTTCTCTAGATATTTGGTTGGAAGTGAGCAAATTCAATGCAGAAATTTTTCATAGAAAATGTTCTCCAACGATTCACCAATATTTGATTGTGATAGAAACAAAAATGCTTTGCTATTAAGTTAAAATTCACGAAATCATACCAATTACTGAACAAATGAAAGTAACTGCAAGGCTAACCACAACAATGTCAACAACTTTCCCCGGCAATAGGCATTCTCTTAGGTGCAGGCTGTTTGTGAGCGATAGAGAATGAGAGGAGACATCCTGCAAAGCAAATATCTTCACTCCAAGTCAAAAGTAAAGTTATTCTTCTTGTCGGATCACCTTTTTTCCATTGTTCTTGACACAAAAACCATTTAGACTTATCAAATTTTGATACACAGCATGCTATCTCGTATTCCTACAGCAGTATTAAAGAATAATGAAACTCAATACTGGCATATTTTGTACATTCCCGTACTTCTAGCATGTCTATCAGAAGGGTAGCCCTTCTGATTCCTGCCCATTGGCCACCTTCCATCTTGAATGGCTCATACAACACTAAATGCTGATTGTATGGTAGATGAGACACGATTTGCAAGGGTCTGAGAAGCAAATTGTTGAAGCTGCTTCTTAGCATCTACAGGAACACAGAATGTTTGAGTTAATCATATCAACGGATAATCCTTAATTCAACAACGGAAGCATTATCTAATAGGCAGAGTGGCCAGTCTCATGATTTCAGTAAATATAATAAAAAACCAAGGCTTTTTCTCAAGTTTGTTTCATAAATGCACAGTTTTTGTCAAACACGTTTGTTGATATAGCTGTGATTGATTATGTCATTAACACAATAAAACGTCCCATCTTCTATTCCTTTTTCTTTCTTTACTTTTTATGGCATTAGTGAATAATGACAATGAGAAACATATTAAAGATGTTGAAGCAATTGACCCAACGTGAGAAAACCAAAAGTTGGTAACTAACCTTTGCGACATTTAGTGAATCCGACTATGTTTGCTATGCTGAGAGTCAAGCAAACTCCAACGACGAGGCAATAATCTGCTTGGAACCTTAAAAGAGAGAAGATTCCAAGCACAATCCAAGCAATTGCCTACAATGTAAATTTTGACATACAAATAAGATAGGGACATAGGACCAATTCTTGTCCAATCACAGACAGAGCAATGAACCAAATTAATCACTGTTCAACTATCACCAACTTATTGCAAACCTCACAAACTTTACGTGTTATTCAATTCATTTCTTTCTAAGCTTCCACTCCCCATAAGTTTTCAGATTTTCCTGGAAGGACCTCATCTCACATAAGAAGTGGAAGCCTCTAGTACTTTCTAATAGTTACTGAAACATGTAATGTAATATCTGACTTCTCAATTAATGCAATATGTTAAATATACATTCATCTCTAGCATGATGTGTATTTTCTTACCGTTAGATAAAGACTCCACCAGAACAGCCATGAATCTTTCTTGTTCAACCTGGCCAATGACTAATGAAGAAATCATGATGAAGATGTGTAAGAGTTGGGCAATCCAAATGTAAAGCAAATATTCATAAACAATTTGAACATAAAAATTTGCAAAGAGATTATCTATGATCAAAGTGCTATGAACATAATCTAACCTCTTGGTCAAGGGATTCAAATTTCCAGACGCTCTCACCCAGATCATTAATTTCATTCCACCACCTAAGACCAACTAAAATTCGACCACTCACATTCTTAACCACCCAAAAATCAAGTGCAGCAAGAAGAACAGTGACCACAAAAATGATCACAAAATTGTCTATAAAGAGAGCAGAAAGTATGTAAAATGCTAGAGCTCCAGCCTGTCATCAGCATAAAACAAAATATAGCATCAGCATAGCCAGACCATGCAGCTTACTTAGTTACAATAATGAAATCTGACATACCTTGAAGAGAACATGAAAGAGGCATGTCTTTGGATTAGCATAGTTTTCACCAGGAGGCTGTCAAGAGGAGTTAGTTATGTTAATCAGGAGGAAGAACAATTGATAAGTCCCAACTAGGGTTCTAGTAAGGGCCCTACTGTATGATCTCGTCACTGGACGATCAAGAGAAAAATTCACCTTCCTTCCCTTATTGGTGTTCTTCCCTTTTGAGGAAAAACCGATGTTGGCCGAACGTTAGCTAGCTCTTGACAGAGCTAGCTGAATAAAATTATAGCTAAAGTAACTAGTGTATTTTTTCTTAACAATTTCGATGTCTTATTCATTAATACTTCTGCTGTTATATAGGCAGAATATGAAAATAACAATTCATCTAACTAGGACTCCTATTCTAGTAGAATTCTATTAAGAACCAAAAAGGATCTTTCAAAAGCTAACTATCCTTATCTAATTACTATCCTAATCTAATCTTCTATTATTTCTCCTCTCTATCTAAATTTTCCAGCCTTCTCTAGGTTATCAGCCGTTACCCAACTTCTTGCCTCTCCTTTGATAAGTTTTACCCACAAAAGCATCCTTATCAGAATAATTTAGAGAATCTGTAAGATAGAGAGAGAAAATACAATTATTTCATATCTGCCATGTTAGTTACAATGGCTATAAAAAGATATTTCCTACTGCTAAGCATTGGACACGTATATAATGGTTGTTACAATTGTTAGTGAAATGCGCATTGGGTACTCACATGACTAATGATTACAAAAACAGTTTTATTCTTCTTCTTCTCACTCATTTTCCTGTAACACCACCTCCCTTTTCAAAAACCTTGCCCATGAGGTTAACCTTTGGAAACCTTTTATGCAATTCGAATAGGAATTCTCGAGTAACTTTCTCGGCTGTTCCATCTGACCAATGCACTAGCACCTGTGTTATGGGTTTGTGGGGGCATTCCACCATTCTTCCATCTAAAATTGCCACTGGTGTCCTGTTTGCACGTCTGAGAGTAAGAGGAAGATTATTAGAGACAGGCTCTTGGTTAAACACATATTTCTTAAAAAATGGGCCATGGGGTGAATTAACGATTTCGGGGGCAGCTACAACTTATACGCCACCTTGAAGCCGAAGCTGAAATTGAGTATCCCAAATAATCTCTTTGTCTTGTCCCAAAGATACACTTACTCTACTTAATGAATAATTGATGATTGTGTAAGGTTTGCATGACCTTTTGAAGATGCTTCAAGTGTTGTTAAAATGATTTGCAATAAACTAAGATATCATCGAAAAAACTAGAATGAATATCATGAGGTATGACCTGAACACCTCATCATGTGACTTTGAAATGTTGAGGGTGCATTATGGCATTGCTGAAAACCCATAATGACACTCACGAGCTTTAAAGGAAGTCTTGTGTACATCTTCTCCATTCATCTAGATTTGGTGATACCCTGACCTCAAATTTAGCATAGAATACCAGCTGGAACAATGAATTTCATCAAGCGGTTCTTCAATTAAGGTTATGGAGAACTTGTCTTAGATGGTTTGCTTGTTGAGCTCTTTGTAATCAATGCACATTCTCCAAGTGTTAACCCTCTTTTTGACCAACACCACAGGTGAAGCATATGGACTGATGCTTTGTTTGATGAACCTTGCCTCATTAGCTCCTGCACAACTCTTTTTATAATGTCTTTCTACTCACTATAATATGTATGAGGCCAAATGCTAATAGGTTTCACTCCATCCCTTAACTTGATTCTATGATCATGGGACCTCTTAGGTGGAACTTGATCAGGCTTTTTAAAAACACTTCCAAATTATTCTATCAATCCGTTGAGCTCTTCTAGGGTTTGGATGATCCTCCAACTCCATCTGTTGCATTTGATACTCGATGGGCATGAAAGTTATAGCATGTACAAACTTCTCCCATTGGTTTTCTTAAAGACATTGTTGAAATCTTTGCTCGAGATTACCTTAGCAACCTTATTAGGATTCCCAATCAATGTCACCATCTTGCCATCCCATTTAAACTTTATTGTGCGGGTCCTAAAATTACACAACACCCATTGTATGCCAATAACCATGCGACAACTCCCTAATTTGATGCCTAGTGCATCTATACTGAACCTAAGTCCTTGCATACTCTAAGTGAACCCTCTATAAACCTGATGACATTCCAACTTCTATCTTCCTCCCACTGTAACCTATAGAGGTTGAATTTCCTCCACCCTTTCGCTCCCTTTTTTATCACAAAGGTGTCTAGGATGTTATGACTACTCCTATTGTTAGTGAATATGTTAGAGTGTCCTATATTGCCTAGACAAGAAAATGTTAAAGGGTTTATAAGTGGTAAGGGTCAACTATCCAAACAA
>JANITX010000008.1:32446979-32458683 GCA_027564395.1 Erythroxylum ulei
AACCGTAGGCCATCTGTACACACAATAAAACCTGGATGAAAGTCGAAGCAAAAAACACAAAGACAAAAAGGGAAAAAATCAAGGAAAAAGGAAAACTTACCACAGCCGCAGAGAAACAAAAGCAAAAACGAAAACTTACCAAACTTGGAGAGGAACTCCAAACGTTGCAAAGCCAAAGAGAAACCCCAAATGTTGAACAAAACCATAGGCCATCGACGCTGAACAAAAAACGAAAACTTGCACACAATAAAACCTGCACGAAAGACAACTTAATAAAGATCAAATGCGTATAAAACAACAATATGATGAGCTTGCATCTTCATTGACCAAACTTTTGGAGAGGGAGCAAGAAAGAGAGAAAAAAGAAAATGGTGCGCTGAGTGGTAAAAATAAGAGCAATGGGAAACACAAGGAGAGAGAAAATAAGGAAGAATTGAGTGGAAGAAAAATTAGTGTTTATGTAAAAATGAGTGATGTGAAGAAAGCACTAACCTTAATGAGGCCATTACTTGTACTTATATATAGGGGAAGTTTTGATTGCTTATAAAAAAATTTGACAAGAGTTTACCTAGTGTTATTGTTATCTTTGGCAAGGAAATGAAGATCTGTTTCTTGAAGAAATTCCTAACAGTTTGCCACCAATTAGAGGAATTGAACGCCAAATTGATTTCATTTCGGTAGCGAACATAACCAATCGACTAACATATAGATGCAATCATTAAGAGATCAAGGAAATCTAAAAGTAAGTGAGCTTATGGAAAAAGGATTTGTTCATGAAAGTTTGAGTCCATGTGCAGTTCCTATTTTGTCAATCCCTAAGAAGGATGGTTGTTGGAGAATGTGTATTGATTGTCGAGCCATCAATAAAATCATGGTGAACTATAGACATCCTATCCCTAGGTTAGATGATATGTTGGATTAATTGCACGATTCATGTGTGTTTTCAAAGATTGACTAAAAATATGGATATCATCAAATAAGTGCATGAGGGTAATGAATAGAAAATTGCATTTAAAACTAAACATCTCTTGTATAAATTGTTGGTGATGCCTTTTGGTTTAACCAATGCACCTAATACATTCATAAGACTAAAGAACCATCTTTTACGTACTTTTAATGGCAAATTCATTGTTGATTATTTTGACGATATACTTGTTTATAGCAAGAATTTGGAAGAGCATGTAACACATTTAAAGGCTATTTTTATTACACTTAGGAAGGAAAAGTTATATGCTAAGTTAAAGAAATGCACTTTTTGCACTAATGAACTTACTTTTCTTGGTTATGTTGTGAATGATAAAGGAATACATACCGATCAAAAGAAAGTAAAAGTAATAAGGGAAGGCTAAAACCTACCTATATCAGTGATGTAAGAAGTTTTAATGGTATTTCTAGCCTTTAAGAAGTTTTAATGGTATTTCTAGCCTTTATAGAAGATTCATTAAGAATTTCTCTACTATTGCTACACCATTAACTGAATGCATCAAAAATAATGTGGGATTTAAGTGGGGTAAGGAACAAGATGATGATTTTAACTTGCTTAAAGAAAAACATAGTTTAGCACCTTTCCTTGCTTTAAACTTTTGAGATTGAGTGTGATGTAAATGGAATAGGTATTGACAAAGTTTTAATGCAAGAGGGCAAACTAATTACATTCTTTAGTGAAAGGCGAAGTGGAGCAAGTATTAACTACCCAACATAAACTATGGAGTTTTATACCTTCATGAGAGTGATAAAGACATGGCAACACTATCTCTAGTACAAGGAATTCATTATACATATCAATCATCAGTCATAGAAATATCTCAAAGGACAAGGAAAGCCAAGTCTTAGGCATACAGAATGGGTGGAGTTTATTGAATCCTTTCCATACATTGTCAAGTTCAAACAAGGTAAGGAAAATATGATTATTAATGTTCTTTTTATAAGGTATGCTCTATTTTTTAATCTTGATGCAAAGTTATTAGTTTTTGAATATATTAAAGATTTGTTTAATTTTGACCTTGATTTTGCTAATGTTTATGGGGCATGTGAGAAAGGGGGTTTTGGTAAGTTCTTTAGGCATTTGGTTTTCTTTTCAAAGAAACCAAGTTGTGTGTTCCTCAGTGTTTAATGAGAGAATTAGTTATGAGAGAGGAACATAGTAGCGGGTTAATGGGACATTTTGCAACTAAAAAGACTTTGTATGTGTTAAGTGATCATTTCTTCTAGCCACAAATGGAAAGAGATGTTAAGCGAATGATGTGTGTTGAATGCACTAGAAAATAAAGCCTATCTCTGCACAACTAAATTTATCATAATGGTGAGTAGGGATCGTATCCACAAAGAGTATGTATGTAGCTTTTGTAATGAAAAGAATTAGTGTTTAGGAAATAAAGGAGGGTTTGGTTAGATGCAAATAAGAAAAAAATGTAAATTTGAACTAACGAAAGCAAATCAAATTAAATATAATAGAAGTGAGACAATTGATGAATGAGTTTGGAATTTAGTTTTTGGTTCAATCTTAGCCTACGCACAAATAGACATACTTCATAGTCTTTTTGATTTCATACCTCTCTTAGAAACTATTAATCGTAAGTCAACAATAAGCTTTGTTAACCTCAGTTTTCCATTGGCTCTTGTTTAATTAAAATAAACTTTTAACTAAATCTAGCTATCTAACAACCTAGAATAAGTTCTATATATTTAATAGGGCAACTGCAATATGAGCTAAGAAAATAGACTAATCTAGGCAGCAACCACACAAGCTCGGGTCATTTAACCTATGTTATATTATTCCTAATAATTTAACAATATTATTTTACCTTGAATGAATAAAAAACACAACTATTACATATTGTATTAAATATCCTGGCAAGGGGTTTATTTAAAAACAATATAATGAAAACATTCAAATCATTCTTACATAAAAATACTTAGATCAATATGCAAAGAATAACATAAACAATCTCTATAGAGAGAAAAACAACATTACACGATGATGTGATTTTCAGCTTCAATTTCACCTACCAATGGAAAGGAAAAAGATTAGCGCTCCATGATCTGCTAGAGTGAGTGTTTTGCCTCCTTTCATGTTCCAAAAATGATTCATGCCTTCTTTGGCATGAAAATTGTCATTTTCTTGCATTTTTCATATAAATAGATATTTATACATGGCCGTGTAAGTAGATACACGACTGTGTATCCTACAAGGCATGCTTAAATCTTCATTTTCCCATATTCTTTTGTCTCATCTTCACTTTAATCCATCTCCTTCTAGTTCCACAAAGACAAATGAGTTTGAACATCAACAGGATGGCTCAAGAAATGTGCTTTTACCTCATTTTAGCTCTTGTGCTTCTAAGTTGTACTTAAAACTAAATATGAACCAAAATGAGTATCTTAAGCATTTCATAATATTAATCACTTAGTGTTAAGACGTGAATATATAAAAAATTAAGCACACTTCAAGTTCACCCACACTTAGCTTTTGATTGTCCTTAGGCAAAACAACAAAATCAAAGTTAAAAACCAAAACACTTTTATATTTTCCATATTTCCTAATAATAGATAATCATAAGAAAAGAGGAATAACTTTTAAAACATAGCAAGAACTCAACATTAAATGCTTTTACTCATGATCAATCAATAACCATTCCTTTCAGAAACTGAGCCATCTAGGGATAGACTTTGAAAAAATGTGTTTAAATAAAATAGATTTATGGGTACACTCAAACATCATTTATAATCAAGACATTTCATGACTTTGCATATCATTTTAGTTCTCCACCACTAAGATTCACATGCATAATTATGAATCAAAGGACATTTTAAGGTTGTAATATGTACAAAGGTTAAGGTGAGATGTATTTAGATAGTGTAGTGCAGAAGCCATCAAATCTAGTGAAGCAAGAAAAACATTCAATATAACATCAAGTGCAAAAACTAACACTCAGTCAAAACCGGGTACCATCAACTATAATTAATGCAAAAACTATGTTTCACAGCTCATATTCAGGCCTCCACATCATAAACTACATGAAGCATAAGGAACTAGAAGGAATTACTCACAAAAATTGATGATAAACAATACATTGTGACTATAAGGAGTGACCCTTCAAAACATCTTCCTCATTCACACGTTAATCAAATCATCTTTTTTGTACAACTTTAGGAAGAAAGACTAATTATGAATAACTTTGCAACACAAATGCATTTCCTCTTTGGTAGTTTTATTTAAACATTTTTTATTTTTATTTTTTTCTTTTTCTTCTTATTTTGAACAATGGATCATAAGAGATAAAATGATATTTATATAATTATAACTAACCTACATATATGCACACCCTCACACTTATACTTTTGTACATCCACGATCATCCATAATCATAATGCTCTACTAGTTTTCAGGCTTGGGTAGGAGATTCGGTTAGGCTTAAGGCATTTAATGTGGTTAGTGCAAAAAAGAAAAAGGTAAATAAAGCTCAAGGAAGCTTATATATAGGAAAAATTATATCGATAGGTAGGCTATTTGGCTAATGTAGCTTGTAATACAAAGAATGCCTATATCATTTTTATGTTAATGCCTATGATAAAAATGTGGTCTCAAATAGAAAATCAAAGCAAAGTCAGAATGTACATGTCATGAAGGTCACACATGAATAAAAGACAATGAAACTGATATGAATGTGCCAGTCTATAAAAGCTCAAAATCTCACTAGCTTGTGTCTACCACTAGTCACTTTTCTTCTAAAGATAATTTATATTGACTAATCACAAGAGTAAAAGTATATGCTCAAATTGCTATGAATTTTTTGAATTAATTTTACACTCTAATTATAATTATATAGCCCAGAAGCAATAGAAAAAGAAATTGTTTGTTTATTTGTTTGATTATCTCTCTCTCTCTCTCTCTTTACTTAAAAACACGTACGAAACAAACAAACTTAAAAACAAACCTAAAAACAAGCTAAAAACAAACAAGATAACTAAGATCACCACCCCTACACTTAAAAAGTATATTGTCCCCGATGTAATATTAAATGTAAGAAATGGGGCATTCAATGAAAACAACAAATATGAAAATGAAAATGATCAAACTTCTCTTGGATTACCTCCCAAGCAATGCCTTTGTTTATTATCGTTGGCTCGACTCCATGCTTTCCTCCTCACGAGACAAAATTATGTTCTTCAGGTGCTTCCACTTTTGCATTTTCAAAATGAGGTTCTTCGGGATAGGGCTCGATTTGATGACTGCTCACATTTGATGTCCTCCCTATCTTCGAACTCTTAATCTCTAATCAATCCCTGCATTCTAAAAAAGTCTCCAATATTTGTTTACCCTTTTCCTCCTTGTTCAATTTCTCCAGCCTGCTAGGTAAAGGTGAAGGGTTAGTCTTAATAACAATTAGGGACTCAGTATTTACCTTTAAGTTAAATGATATATCCTTTTGTCCTTCACACTTCTTCTCAGCTTCTTCTTCACTAGCAATCCCTTGAGTAGTCCTCTCAAGATTCTCAAGCTCTTTTCTACTCCTTAAGGTTACTGCACTAACGTTCTTTGGATACTCCTCGAGTTGAGATGGCTGCTTCTTTCCGCCTTGTGATTGTAGGTGATTGATAGTTACTGCCACCTAACCTATGTGGCTTAACAAGTTCGGGAATCTAGACCTTGCATCTTACTAGAATTGTTTCACGTCTTGATGAAATTTTAGAGTATTATTAGTAATAGACTTAACTAAGTCATTCATAGATGTACTTGAGATGGAATAAGAGGCTTCTGGTCTTTATGGGAATTGTTGTGCACCTTGCAGCTTATTTAGAAAGTAGTTTTGCTAGCAATCTCCTCTATAACTAACGCTCAGGTGATCTTTCCAACCTGAGTTATAGGATTACAAACATGGGTTATGGGAAAATTTCCCCCCAATAACATTGGCATACTCCCTTCGCAGTGTTCCTTTTATACATAAACACTAATAAACATGAAAAGATCAAGAAATAAATGTAAAAACTACTTATAAACAAATGTATACAAAAAAAGCAATCGAAATCAAAAGCAAAAACTAAAGCATCATATTCCTCAACAATGGTGCCAAAATTCCTAATATGTGTCGAATGCACTAAAAAATAAAACCTATCTTTGCACAACTAAATTTATAGTAGTAGTGAGTAGGGATCGTATCCACAGAGAGTGTGTATGTATCTTTTGTAATGAAAAGAATCAGTGTTTAGGAAATAAAGGGGGTTTGGTTGGA
Organism: Erythroxylum ulei; assembly: GCA_027564395.1. Classification (NCBI taxonomy): domain Eukaryota; kingdom Viridiplantae; phylum Streptophyta; class Magnoliopsida; order Malpighiales; family Erythroxylaceae; genus Erythroxylum; species Erythroxylum ulei. The sequence goes on from JANITX010000008.1 coordinate 32,453,213, forward strand.
TGCAAATAAGAAAAAGTAAAATTGAACTAACGAAAGCAAAGAAAATTAAACGGCATAAAAGTGAGAAAATTGATGAATGAGTTTGGAATCCGGCTCTTGGTTCAATCTTAGCTTATAAACAAGTGAACCTACTTCATCATTTTGTTGATTTCACACCTCTCTTAGAAGCTATTAATTATAGGTTAACAATAAGCTCTGTTAACCTTAGTTTTTCCCTTGGCTCTTGTTTAATTAAAATAAACTCTTTAACTAAACCTAGCTATCGAACGACCTAGAATAAGCTCTTTAAATTTAATAGGACAATCACAATATGAGCTAGGAAAACAGACTAATCTAGAAAACAACCACACAAGTTCAAGTCATTTAACTTATGTTATGTTATCCCTAATGGTTCATCACCATTAGTTTACCATGAATGAATCGAAAACACAACTATTATGAATTGTATTAAAGATTCTAGCAAATAGTTTATACAAAAACAATCCAATGAAAGCATTCAAATCATTTTTATATAAATACCCATATCAATAAGCAAAGAATAACATAAATAATCTCTATAGAGAAGATCAACAATACATGATGAAGCAATGTTCAGATGTGATCTTCAGTTTCGATTTTGTCTACGAAACGAAAAGAGGAAGACTAGCCCTCCATAGATATACTAGAAGTGAGTGTTCAACCTCTTTTCCTATTCCAAAAATGATTCATGCCTTCTTTGGCTGCTTTAATGTCTATTTATATGAAAAATTAGGTTTTCATGAAGATGCATAGTTTTTACACGACCGTGTATCAAGACATACTTAAATCTTCATTTTCTTACATTTTCTTGTTCCATCTTCACTCTAATCCATCTCCTTCTAGTTCCATAAGGACAATTGAGTTTGAACATCAAGAGGATGGCTTAAAGAATGTGCTTTTATCTCATTTTGGCTCTTGTGCTTCCAACTTGTACCTAAAAACCAATTGTGAACCAAAATGAGTATCTTAAGCACTTCATAATATTAATCGCTAAGTATTAAGACATGAACATTTAAACAATTGAGTACACTTTAGCGAATATGTGAGAAATGCATAATATGCAAACAAGCTAAATCTAGAGTAATGCCTCATAGGTCATAGACTTCATTTCCTATTCCTAATATGCATTGCGTTGATATATCAATGGACTTTGTCTAAGGTTTACCTAGGACAACAAAAAAGGGAAGAGATTATATTTTTGTTGTTGTTGATAGGTTTAGCAAGATGGTGCATTTTATTCCTTGCTATAAAACATATGATGCCACATATGTTGCAGGCTTGTGGAATACAAAATGCTTTGGAGCAAGTTGGGTACAAGGTTGATGTATTCAACAATTTGTCATCTACAAACGGATGGACAAACAAAAGTGGCAAATAGGAATCATCTCCACATTTTTTAGAGCCATATTTCAAAGAAATTTAAAGAATTGGGAGGAGTGTTTGGCACACGTGGAATTTGCTTACAACCAAAGTGTACATGCTATAATTGGCCATTCTCCATTTGAGTATGTGTACAGGTTCAATCTATTAACTCCTATGGATTTGTTGCCTTTACCAATTGATATAGCTAATTTGGATGGCAAACAAAAGGCCGAGTTTGTAAAAGCCTTACACGAAAGGGTGCGTGAACAAATAGAGAAGATAACTTTTAATATTAAAAGTAACACAACAAGAACTGTAAGAAGATTGTATTTAAACCTGGTGATTAGGTTTGAGTACACTTGAGGAAAGGGAGATTTCATAGCCAAAGGAAGTCAAAATTGATGCCAAGAGGGGATGGTCTATTTCAAGTCCTTTAAAGAATCAAAGAAAATACATTAAAGTTGGATTTACCAAACGAATATGGCAATGTAACTGTCACTTTCAATGTTTCTAATTTAACTTCGTTTGATGCAGATATTTAAGTTGATAACTTGAGAACGAATCCTTTTGAGGAAAATGGGAACGATATGAATCGATGAGGGGATGATTCGGCCAAGGTTGGAAGTAACATCAAGAAGCAAGAATCTTCTAACTATTGCCAATGCCAAGAGCTAAAGCTAAAAGGATGAAAGAAGCATTAACTTACTTGAGGACATTTGGAAGGAACAAGCTCACCTAAATTGTATCAATGGTCTATGTATGCAAGAAGAGCTTAAAATTATTAACATGATTCAAATATGTTCAAATCATGAAGACAATGATCCAACCCACATTGTTTGAATCAATCCACCCCGTGGAAGAATAAAACGCCAATCAGCCTTGATTATGTGTGTTTAGGTCTTGGGCTGTTATTTTGTGTTATTTTGAACTTTAGTAAGTTGGGCTTGGTTTATTTTCTATGAGTTCAGCATGCTAGAATTAGGGTCTTAATTTTGTTAAGTTTGAGTTTTATTGTCTCTTAATTAGAATAAGGAGTTACAAAATTTAATTATTTAAAACCAATATTAAGTTATGGGGTTGTCATTAAATGGCCAGATACAATTTGTATTAAATCATAATTGACTGTTGTGTCTTAGCCTTTGTTTTATATAAGCAAGTCTAATTCTCTTTGTAATCGCATAATTTGATGAAAATGAAACATTCGAGTTTTTTTTTAATGGGAGTTTTGTTTAAAGTTCTTGCATTAACTTTGAAACTTACAAAACTAATTCAGTTTGTGATGTTCAACACCTAAAATCTTTGTTTTCTTTTTTAACCTATCAAATTTGGTAGGTTTGTTTTCTTCTAATTATTTTATCACCATTCCTTTGAGTAATTGGAACAGTTTGTTTCTTACCTTCAAACTTAAACGATCCAGCTTTCCATCAATCGTGGAGGGAGTTAATTTACATTCCATATGTCCATTATCATTGGACTCTCCATTATCATTTAGAACTGTATTCTTGAACTGAAAAAAGAATATGATTGCACCATACATGTTGAAGTGTCAAGACATCAAAATTATTTAAGAATCTACATGGGTATATTGAATTACTATTTTGGAGTGATACCTAAGAAACAAATATGTTATCCCAACAATTATAGAACTAGAAATTCAACCAACTGGAAACAACCTTGCAGAGGACCGATTTTGATGCCAAGCCAATGACCAAAATGCTGTTGCATACATTGCCTTCGGCGAACTATTATGCCTGCCAAAGTGATTTGAAGATATGAAATAAGAGACTTAGCTTCTCTGAAAGTTTAAATTTCACAACATTATCAGACACCTACCTTGTTAGCAATGTTGTTGGAAAGCCAGTCCAGTCCCTCGTAAAGTCCTTCACCAGAAGTGGCACATGTGCTCTGAATATACCTGAAGAAAAATGGAGAAATTAGATAATATTTCTACATCTATTTCTTTTACTATACATAAAAGCATATTGGGAATGGGGATTCAATTACCAGTGACGTTGACGAAGTGAGTGAAGACCAAGCTTATCAGTAATCTCAGCAGCATTCATAGCATTTGGAAGATCTTGCTTGTTAGCAAACACAAGAAGCACAGCATCCCTCAATTCATCCTAGGCAAAGAAGAACAATAAGGAACTAAGCATACCATCTGTGCTTGATTTGTATAAAACTTTTCACAATTGTGATCTCTTTGACGATTGTGCTACTAGAAACAAGATATAGCCAAGATTTCAAGCTATGGAAAGGACAACTAACGTGGAAAAATAACTTTGAATTGAAACACTTCAGAGGAAGTTCAGAAATGAGGATTGCATTCACAGACTATAACCTTAGTAGCAACTTCAAGATTCAGATCAATTTTAAATCATCACCTACTCAGCATAAACCAGATCTAAAGTTTCTTTCACTAATGCCAATGTGAATCCGAAAAATGCTGTAGCAGAAAACCTAAAGTTTATTATACCTCATTCAGCATTCGGTGCAGCTCATCCCTTGCCTCAACTATACGGTCACGATCGTTGCTATCAACCACAAAGATAAGTCCTTGGGTGTTTTGGAAGTAATGTCTCCACAAAGGTCGAATCTGGTTATAGTAGTAAATAGAACAATTTGAGAAGCTGAAGCTTACTAGAACTTCAATAACTTATTTTATTGACAACATTAATGATCAAAAAATTTCCACCCACTAAAAGTGTTTGCCAATAACAAGCACAATCATTATACGATCTCAGAAACAATAGAAGAAACACTCCAGTTGAATCAACATGAAGGAGAAAGCAGACATCAATCAGGATTTATAAATGTAGAAGAGAGAGAGAAAATAGGACTCCTCGTTCACTAGGTTTTAGCCCCTTCATTTACAACTCTAAGTTAATGCAAGCTAATCCTAATATTCCAAAATTAAAGCTTCAACTGTTCCAATATAGGATGCTATCTAATATTTGAATCTAGTTTACATAACATGATCATAATAATATAACAATAACGCCAGCAACATTTAAAGCACAATTAAGCATAAATGCTTTTCTCTAAATTAGATATAAGTGAAAACATAAATAACCTCTCCTCCTATTGTAAGGCAAGAAACAAATATATGAGGCGGCTTCTGAAATATAGCATATGCACATATCATCTGTTGACGGTAAAAGACTGTCCTTGAGCACAACAATAAGCATAAAGGAATCAAAATCCAAAAAAGAATCACCACTAAGTTTACCGTGCATACATGCAAAAGCATACTCCCACACATTTGTGTACTTGTAAGACTTGCAACAAATAGTTTCCCTCAACGTTGTAAAGAGAAAGAAAATTAGATGAGGAATAGGTTCTATAATATAGCTCATGAGCATCTAAATTTGTAAAAGCTAAACTAAAAGGATGATATCTGGTATAACAAGGATAGACTTCATCGTCCTAGTAAGGTCGAAAGACAGGCTGGCTCTAAGGAATGAAACATATATTTTTGTTGTTAATGAGAAGGCAAATAATCAGCATAAGACCATCCACAAGCACAAATAAAACCAAAGACTGAAACAAAGAAAAATGAAGTGGCATCAATAGACTGAAATCATCTCAGCTACAAAGTGATTATTTTTCCTTCATGAAATGAAGGAAAACCATAAAAACAATGTGGCTAAAATAAATATAGCTTGTGATTTTGTTGTGTGCTAATGGAGGCAAATAATTAGCACAGGACCGTCCACAAGCACATTTAGAAACCATTAAGATGGACTACCAATATGGTACAACAGCTTAAGGACCTCATAAAGCAGGCATGAGGGCTGCAACATTAATATTTCAAAGCCCCATTATAAATTGCTATAGCCTTATTTTTGCATACCTTGTCCTGACCACCAACATCCCAGACAGTGAAGCTTATGTTTTTGTACTCTACAGTCTCCACATTAAAACCTGAGGGGAGGCTCAGAAAAGGACGACTTGGAAATCAGGATTGTAGTGATGCAATAAATTCAACTGAGAGATAGCAGCAGTCTGTAAAGGGCACATAAAAGAGTTTGGCGATGGTTAAAAGCATACCGATAGTTGGAATGGTAGTGACAATCTCTCCAAGCTTAAGC
>JANITX010000008.1:32461457-32480800 GCA_027564395.1 Erythroxylum ulei
AAACCTCAGTTAGATGAAATTACACAATTAGTCAAAAATTAACATTAGATAATAATAATAATAATAATAATAATAATAATAATAATAATAATAATAATAATAATAATAATAATAATAATTCTTTGAAATATTAACTCTTAAACCCTATTACTGATTAAGATGAAATTATTTATAAATATGAATCAGATCAAGAAATTTATGTAGATCAACAAAAGAATGAAAAACAACTAGAAACAAGTCCAAGTGGACAAAAAAAAAAGAAACAATCAACAAAATCATTAACTGAAATTATAAACCTATTGAAACATAAGTACTTAATCGTTTTGGATATTATCGAAAACATAATAAAATAAGAAAATTTCCTTCAAAATATACACAAAAACATATAACATCGGGACCAGATGGAAATCTTATTATAAGTTGTGTATTATCACCCAAAAAAAATTATTACTCGAATGGTCTAATAAATTAGCATTAGTTAGACAATTAGAAAAACCTTTTGACGGATTAACAAATATAAGTATTTTATGGAATTTTATTACCTATAAAACTATTGGTATTTGTACTAAATTGTTTATTAGATAATGAAATACGAATTAAAAAACTATTGAATTTCTTAACGTTATTGAACCAACAAAAACTTTTCATGTAGTTACTAATGAGATTTATAAAGAATTTATTGGTAGAGATATAACCTCTTATAAACAAGAAATTGAAAATGAAGAAAGAAAAAATGCCTTATGGCATTTAAATAATATATGCATATGTGATATCGGTTATTTAGAAGAATATGTTTGTGAATTTAAAAAATATTACTATAAATTAACTCGTACATAACAAGAAATGTATATACAAATATTTACCCAAAAATTACCTTTATTAAATAAACAAAACAGTAGAAGAACTATTTTTAATAAAACAAAAATGTTAATTTAGTAGCATATAACTTAGGTGGTGCTATTTCAATAACAAAAGAAGTACTATCATAAAAATGTTTAGAAGCGAAATTACATACAAAATTACGACCCAGAGATATTCAGTTATGATGTTCTAAATATTCAGAGGTTCCTCAACAATATGGATGTGAATTTTCTACCTATCATAAACAAAGAAAACAAACAAAATATAATAAAAATAAATGGCAAAAATATCCCAAAAACACTTATAAAAAATTCCATTTAAACCTTATAAAATGTTTTTTAGAATATAAACCAAAAAAGAAATATTGCCCTCAATATAAGAAAAAAATGTAGATGTTGGTTATGTAAAGAAGAAGGTCATTATGCAAACACTTGTCTAAAAAGAAACCAAAATAAATATAAAGAAAAAATTAATATTTTAAATTCAGCATTAAAATCTAATTTAGAACCTATAGAATCAGAATATGAAACAGATTCAACAATTTCTTCATTATATCAATATGAGCTCAAAACTTCATAATCAACAACTGAATTCGAATACAACTTTTATTCAGAATAAAAAACTTAATGCTTATATAGATACAGGAGCTACTATTTATATAGCTTCAAAAACATTAATAAACAATTGGAAAAATTAAATAAACCTTTACAAATAAGAATAGCGGATGGAAGCGTAAAATCTATTTGGTATGTCAATTATTATAATAATGTTATTTTTGAAAATTATACCTTTATAATAGCATCAATATATCAACAAGAAACAAGATTATCATTAATTTTAGGAAATAATTTTCTTAAATTATACAATTCTTTTTGTCAATATCTACATTACGTAACTTTAAAAACACCAATAATAAAATCTTTAAATAAAAAATATATAATTCATAAAATTCCTATCTATCATACATCTTATTATAAAACTCTACAACTAATAACGAAAAATTAAATCAATTACAATTCCATCTTCTTAATAATCTTACTTTACAAAATGAAATAGAAAGTTTAATAGAACAAGTATGCAGTGATCATCCACTTGGCCCTATAAAAAATATTAATATTCAATTAATTGACATAAAATTAAAAGATCCTATACAAGAAGTTAATATTAAAAATAATATACCATATACGAAACAGGATGTGCAAGAATTTATTAATGAATGTTCCGATTTATTACGAAAACAACTAATCTCACCAAGTACAAGTAAACATTCAGCTCCTGCCTTTTATGTAAACAATCATTCTGAACAAAAAAAGTGGGAAAAGAAGGATGGTAATAAATTATAAAGAATTAAATAAAGCTACTATAGGCGATGCATAAAAATTACCTAGAAAAGATTCTATTATTAGTAAACTAAAAGAACATCATTGGTTACTACATTAGATGCAAAATATAGTTATTGACAATTAAGATTACACGAAAATACAAAAATATTAACAGCCTTTACTTGTCCGCCACAAAAACATTATCAATAGAATGTACTACTTTTTGGATTAAAACAAGCCCCAAGAATTTATCAAATATTTATGGAAAATAATTTAGAAGGGTTAGAAGACTTTACACTAGCTTATATAGATGACATTATTATATTTTCTAACAAAGATAAAGAAGATTATTTTTAAAAAGTAACAACAGTTCTTACCAGATGTAAACAAAAATGAATAATTTTAAGTAAAAAGAAAATAAAATTAGCACAACAAAATATCGAATACTTAGGTATAGAATTCTATAATGGTTTTCTTAAATTACAACCAAATATTCTTGAAAAATTACATACTTTTCCTGACACATTAAAAAATATAACTGAAGTTCAAAATTTTTTAGGACTATTAAATTATATATCTAATAAGGGATTTCTTAAAGATTTAGCTAAAGAGAGAAAAAAAGTTACAACTTAATTGTAGTACAAAAATAGGGATCAACTCCTTTATAATTATATCCCTAATCATTGTTCTCTTTGCTACTCAGATAATGAGTCATCCAACCACCTATTTTTCGAATGTTCCTTTTCCAACTCAGTGTGGTTACACTACTTCACCCACTTTCAACTCAACTCTCCACTCCTACCCAATCTCCAATGTATTCTCCATTGGTTCTACCAACCCCAAGGCCATAGACACATTGATCTTAACATTTTCCTCATTTTACTTGCTGTTCTTGTGTACAACTTATGGTTCGAAAGGAACCGTCGAACCTTCAAAAATGCAGCTATGGAAGAGGGGAACATTACTACTAAAATGATCTTCCAAGTATTGGAACAACTCAGCTTAAACACTGAGGGAAGGTAATTAGAGTTAGATGGCTTGTTTCTCCTTTTCTTGTTACTCTTTTGTTCGTTTTGCAGGGCCGCATTTTCGTGTGGAACGTAAAGTGTGTATCACTCTTCAACTCTTCTTTGATGGGAGCACCAATGCAAGGCCTTGCAATTGTGATTGGTACCCGAAGCTTCAAGCTCCATCCCTTTGGCTTACACTTTATGCTTGTGTTAGATGTGTTAAATGATTGAATTATTGCTGGTGTTTGAGGCTTTTATTGCGAAATGGTTATGTTGCTGGTAATCTAGTCTTTCAATTAGTCTTTGTGGTTGCTGGACATGTTTTAGTATTGTGTCGTGTTTGTTGATGGGGGGCACGGATCTAGGGCTCCTCTTGTTGTTATTAGTACCCTTAGTTGGGGTAGAGTCTGTCCCTTTTGACAATTCCTTGATGTACATAATTTTTTCTTTTAATATAAATCTCTGAATTATCAAAAAAAAATTGTAGTACAAAAACTCAATGGACATGGACTACAGAAGATACGAAAACAGTACACAAATTAAAAACTCTTTGTAAGGATTTACCAGCATTATACAATTATAATGTTAAGGATACATTGATTGTGCAAATAGATGCAAGTATTGATACATGGGTCGGCTGTCTTCTAGCATAACCACCCGACTCAAGGAAATATCTTTTATGAAAATATATCAATGGGACTTTTAATCCCACTGAAAGGAAATATCCAATTCATGAAAAAGAAACACTTGCATGTATTAAAACATTAAGAAAATGGAAAGTGGATTTATTACCTGTTGAATTTTATATTCAAATAGATTCTAAGTATTTATATGGATTCACCAGATATAATATTAAAACTAATTATAATAAAGGGAGATTAATTCGATGGCAAATCGAATTAAATCAATATACTTTTCACATTAATTATATAAAATCATCTACTAATAGTCTTGCAGATATATTGACAAGAGAATGGAAGCAGCTATCCTCAGCCTAAAGGATTCACTCATTAAAAAAGAAAATGAGTTAACAAAGCTTCAACAACAAGTGGGTATAGTAACCAAAGAAATTAATCAGTTACGAGCAACTATTACCTTCCTTGAAAAATAGATATCCACTGACTAGTCACACTCTACAACTCCTACAATAACCAATATGCAACCACAACCACAAAATATCCAGCTAATAACACCCCAACAAATCACTCAGACGCCTTTACTCATCTCTTAGAAAAATGACGACTTTAAAGAAAGTAAAACTTATGTCATTTTCAATGGACCTATGACCGGAATATATGATGAATGGCATAAAGTTGATGTTCATATCACCGGAAAATCTTCCATTATTCATCAAAGTTATAATACCTGCTGGAAGCAGAGAAAGCTTTGGCATAATTTACAGAACCCTCTTTGAAACCACAATATAAACAAATTCTTGAAAACCCATCAACTTCCACTACCATGAAAATGAAAACTCTTGGAAAACTAATCAATATGGAAAGGATCAATGTTGTACCTATCCGAGCCTTGAAAGACGAATTAAAGAAAACTACTCCTGAGATATTTTATTATTGTTTCCAAGCACTTAATGAATGTAAGGAAGAACAAAAAATCTTTCAGTATTATCCCCAAAATAGAGGACGTTATAAACCTAAAGCTATCATCTTTCTAGAAATAGATGCCCTCATTACCTATCTCTTTTTCCAAAGTGGTTTAGTTAACACCATTTACCTAACTAATCTAAACAGCCTTGCCGAATTTCCAGCTGGATTCACTCTAGCAATAAAAACTATAAAGAAAGATTTGCAAAAGAAAGAAAAATCTTCATCAACGTTTTTAGCAATTACCCAATCTTTAAAAAAGCAAACAAGTATACAAAATTCATACATACAGCTATCTAAAATAGCGTATGTATAAATAGGTATTAGTAATGGTATATATCCACCTATTGATGAACCATCAAAGTATGAATTCAACTGGGATCTCATTAATCAGTTTAATCTACAATGCTTGGAAGGAATTTATCAACAATGTTTAAAGATTACCCCAGAATCATTGATCATGCTCAATTATAGAGGACCAAACATTTTGATGACGTCAGCCTATCGTACACCCATAGCTACTGATTCCTTCCAACTCATCAAACAAATACATGCAAATTTCCTAACTATTTCTGAAGTATTCAACATATTATCAAACGACAATTACAAAAAATTTCCGAGGATAAGAGACATAAAATAGGTTATATACACCTATCTACTATTCAAATCTTATTAAAATTTGCTTTCCAAGAAGGAATAGATTCTCCAATAAGAATGGCTATTATTGATGAATGCATAAACAATTTAAATGATCAAATAATAGAAATAATGAATGGAAATCTAGCTTATGGAAAAATAAAAATTAATACTCGTTTAAAATTAAAAATTCTCTTATAATCACATAATTTAGATGAAACTATTACTATTACTTATAAATTCTATAGAGAAAATTTAATGACTATAGGACAATACCCATTTCAATAACTTATAAAATTAGTTACGCCTTAACTAATTCATATCATAGTATTGAATTCAAAAAAACAGACAAAATTTACACTGATCAAATGTTTAATGAAGTAGCAAAAGTAGGTACGAATCTAAGAACTACTTTACGAGAAATAACATAAATAAAATACCCTATTAAACTATTAGAATCGGCTAAACCACGATTATTGTTTTTTGAAAAACAAACCTCTAAAAGACAATTCTTTATTAAGGTCACAATCTGTAAGATTAGAAAGACTATTAGATTTACCGAACCCAGTGTAAGCTTAGAAAAATCTATTCAAATAACTGAATAAAAAATAATGAAAAAAGGAAGAACTAAATTTAAATAAAGAAATAGTTACGATTAAAACTCAACTCACAAAATTAACATAACATCTTAAAAATACATTATGAGTATTACTAAACAATTATCTGAATTATTAGATAGACAAATACATATTGAAATTCAATTAAAAGAAGTAATGACTATGACACAACCCTTAATAGAATAAGTAAGGTTCGAAGTACTTCCCCCATAAGCTATAGTTTTTGGGATTAGTGGTATCAAAGCCCCAAGTTATGGCGTGGTGACTTGCCCCACGTCATGAGTTCGATTCTCCAAATCAACGGGAGTCGCTCATGGTTCACTTACTCTGCTAGAAGCGGATGCGTGGTGGAATAAGTAAGGTTTGAAGTATTTCCCGCGCAAGCCATAACTTTTCGGATCATTGGTATCAGAGCTTCAGGTTACGGCCTGATCATTGCCCCACGTAGTGAGTTCAATTCTCAAAAAAATGAGAGTCGCTCATCAATCTAGGTTACGATCCTATCCGTGGAAGCGTGGTGGAAATAAGTAAGGTTCGAAATACTTCCCCCACAAGCTATAGCATTTTTTTTTGGTACATTCAAGCTATAACATTTGGGATCATATTAACTGTCACGGTTCATTTTTTAATATATTTTATATCAATTTAAAAATAAGTGAAAAGACTTAACCATCCATTTTAACATAAAAGAAAGCTCCCATTTTAACATAAAAGAAAGTCATCGTTGTGGATACATTAGAGATTAGTAGTCTCAACGGGAACAGGTAATGCAATGAAATAAGAAATTGAGAAAGCTACGCTTAATTCAAGGCAGCTGTTGATTGACAGATTCATAAAACCATTCATGCAAGTGAATGATTTCCTTTGAGGCTTGGTGGCAGTCGACTGATTCTTATATGATAATTCTCAACGTGCACAGTAGTTGTCTGTGTTTGGAGTTGATGCTACTGGTACCTGCAGTTGCAGTTCAACATCATCCTTCTCGTCTTTCGCTCTTATTTCCTTCATTGCCTCAATGTCTTTCTGTTTCATCTCCTTGTCTTTTCCCCATAGAACCGCGTAGAGGCCCGCAACGATCAAAAATGACCCTACAGCTCTGGAATTTCATCAACTCATCAGTACTTCATGCATATCTCTTACAGTTCTCATACAAATATATCTATATTAAGTTGCTGTGATATACATACGTTCCCAGGTATAATTTCTCCTGCAGTAATGCCCAGCTCAGAACTGCCACTATAACCAGCAAAAGTGGGCTGAAGACTGAAACATAGAGTGCACCCTTCCTCTGAATGCTCCATGAGGTGAGGGTAAATGCTAGTGCAGAACACACAATGCCCTGTAAATGAATTTTTGATATCTCAATCAACCCATTGATTGAGGATTTTAAAATACTCGGATTGCAGCTTAACTTGTAATTAATTACCGCGTAAAGGGCTGCGACAAGCCTCCCTGGAGAACGCAAGGACCAGTCGGACACACTACGATTGGCAGGCAAGCTAATGACAATAAGCTCAATGCTGCCCATGAAGCACAACAGGAATGTGCTTGTGTAAGGAGCTGGAAACTTCTCACTAACCTTTGCCTGCCAATGAAAAGATTCAGTTTGACTAATTTGTTCTCAAGACAAAAGCTTTTGAGTTTTTGAGAAACATCAATATAAATAGGCTTACTTGAATAATGAACCATATCGCCCAAGAAGCGGCACTTGCCAATATCAATACAGGGCCCAGAAGGGAGATTGGTTTGGTGTTGGAGCTGTTGTTTGCCATTTTATCTGCATACTTCCAATGAATGCCTGATTCACCTATTTTGATCATGTGCCCATGATAAAATGACAATAGCATTGCTCCTCCTACACATATTATAGTTCCTATCACTTTAGCTTGGCCTGATATTTTTCTCAGTCCAAGTAATTCTTGTCTGCAAAAGTATTCCAGAAAGACAGATGAGGAGCATATTCATGGAGAGAGAAAAAAAGAAGGGGAAAAAAACAGGAACTAATCATTTCACTACCTAAAAAGGACAGCTAGAATGAAAGTGAGAGCAGGGAGTATATTGGTCAGTGCACAGCCAATTGTTGGGGTGGAATTTGCAAGCCCAACGAAGTAAAAAACCTGATTTCCTGTTACCCTGCATATTTCAGAAGATTCAGCTGTAGAGTATAGGTACAATTAACTCAAATAATAAGGTACAGGATGATCTGTGAACCTCGAGAATCACTTACCCAGTAAGGGAACAAAGGAAAATCTGAAACAACAGAGGAATGGTGATCTTGGGTCTTGTTTTCCTATGACAGGTTATACACAGAATAAGATTGCTAACAAAGACATGTTCATAAGCATGAATAGTGAAAATCCATTGTCTTGTGCTACCAGTGCAAATGCAACCATCTTGATAATGTTCATCGAGCAAACTGCTTTTAACTGCTAACACTTGAATTTGAGAAAGTTCAATTTCTCCATGGGAAATGTAAAAATCTTTATGTTATTTTCTCATTAAGTACTATCATTATTGTTAACCTCTTCATCTGTATGATCTGCTGTAGCATTTATATCCTCAGTAAAATAATTAGTAATCACGCAGTTAAGAATGCATTTAAACATGTCCAGTGTATTCCACCTTGAAAACGAAAAAAGAGGACATGGTCGTGAAAACCAAAAAATGAAACTTTTCATGTAAGCAGAAGCTTCCACTTGTAAATTAAATGGCAGTAGCTGGCTTACACTAGAACCACCAAGGGTTTTGAGAAGTGGAAGCCATGCGTGACCTCTATACGGTAACTTAATAAATACCACTACCCTCCAATCAATCAAGCATAAATCTTCCAGCAACTATCCAACAGGACACATACTACTTTCAAGAACACGATTGCAAGCTGTGTTCTTTTTCAAATTTGTTTTACATAAAGAACTAAGTTAAAATTCATATGGGTCAGATGACACATGTACATTTTTTATTTATATAAAAAGGACATCCTATTGAGTACTGTTTTCTCAGGAAACAAACAAAAGCCAGGTATTTTTTGTATCCTTATTTGCTTTCTTAACCTGACTAAAGAAAACAGACAAGACCGCTTAGTTCAGAAATGAAAGTGAGTACTTGATCAGAAACGCTCAGGAAAATTTGGAATAGGAGGAGAGAAAAGGAAAGTGAATAATAGAAATGAAGAAAGTTCATTGTAGGTTTCTATGAACATAACTATTAAAACTATCTCAAAATATAATGATGGCAGGATAACTTGAAATGTCTATTTAGATTAATCAACTCTACTCAACCATTTAGACTCGCAATGGAGAATTATAATACTGAATCTTACGAAGTACCTAGAAGCGAAAGATCAGAACCCCTTTACTTGAGAAGAAAACTATGAAGATTAAAAGCAATAAGGTGAGATATTATACTAAACTCACGCTGCTTTCATGAGACAAGCAGATCATATTTTACATGATGATATGCATGCAAAGCCAGAACTTGAAAGCAAACGAAAACACTATAAACAAGGGGTTCCAAAGAACCTACCACTCTAGGAAATAAGCAGAGGGGACCATGGCTAAGGTGGCAAAGATTTGACGATAGGTAACAAGAACAAGTGGCTTCATGCCCGAGTCCATTGCAAGTTTTGATGTAATATTCATCCCTGCAAAGCCAACCTGAACAAGAACCATTGCCAAGAATGGCAAAATATCACTTACCTCCATTTCTTGACTGGTTCTTTCTTGTCCCTCCCAGATTAGAGTGAGAGAGACAGAAGAGGCTGAGAAGGTTTCATAAAAGGGCTAAGAGACTGGAAACAAGAGATTCAACAAAATAGTTAAGCACGTCTAAGCATAAATATATAGAGATGGCAAGGAAGAATTTTGGAACAGAAAGTGAAGGAAAAATGTCCGTGCATGAAGAAAAGAGAGAAACGGTTCAAGGTTTTCTTGCAAAACACCTGCGCCTTTTGCATGGAGCCAAATGGTTGCCCCTATCATTTAGCTTACCATATATCATACCATGTTTCTAAAGCTACTTTCAGTTTTTGTCTTGGGCTTGGTGCCTCTTCCTTCCCTCACAAAATTCCAGTTCCCAAATCGCATTTTTTCATGTCAACCTAACAAAAAGTTGTACCCCTTTTTTTCTTGCGGGTCCATGCCTTGATTAGAAGTATAAATAAAGGATTTTGAATTCTCTTTCTAATATTACAGTGTCTTATTTTGTTCTATAAATTTTAGTCATTTATTTATATGAATCTCGGGTAGATCCCGCATAAATAAATGCGGAATCTGCATAAATGAATGATTGAGATTTTAAAACAGAATAATACACCATAATATTAGACAGAGGATCCCGTTCCTAAATAAAGATTCATTAGACAAGAGTGTTTAATGCCAAGAGGTCTTATTGTTATTTTCCTCCTCAATCACATTATTACAAAATTTAAAATTTTCATTTATTTTTTAATTACTTTTAAATTTTAATTTATTAATTTAAAGTGTTTATTCAGTTAAAATAATATGCCATAAATTATATTTAATATGTTATAACTAATGCGAAATTTATCAGATAAAAAAAGTTATAAAAAAGAGGAGACTATTCCACATTTAGTGCGACTAACTATGATTTATTTGTTTAGTAGTCATGCTTTATCTATGAACTCAAGTGGTGATCAATGAGTTAAAACGTTATTAATGAACCAAGGAGGTTAAAGTAAGGGATGTAAGTGAATGCTCTGAAATTTGAAGAGCAAAAGTCTCACATCAACTTGAGATTTACCCAGTTGGACGTTACTGCATGTTGATTTCACATGCTAACTACCGTGCGGCTGGTGATATTTCAGAAGTGGTAAGTTGTTCATTTTTATCAATTCGTCTTATTTTAGTTAATTGGGTCACTCGTGGAGCCACTAGCATCCAACCTTGCTAGCTGCAATACCAGACACAAACAGTATATATTCTACATTTGCTGTTAGAGTTAGAAATCACTTCTTTAATTGATTATAGGGAGATTGAAGCATTATGTAAACATATATAATAATTGAGAGATTGAGACATAATAATAATTTGTAACTATAGAACAATAACATTCATAATTATAATTAAGGGTTATTACAATTATACTTCATAATTTAAAGTCTTGGATTAGAGTATACTAATTAAAGTCTCATGATCTTATATGGAAAATCTCTAGCGAGTTAATTGGTTGAAGATATAGTTTTCCGTTTTATAGCTCCCTACTCTACGAATTAAGAGGGCTTCCTACTTAATCTTTCTGGTAAAATCCCTTGGGAAATAATTGGACATAAGGCGTGAAATGAGGTTAATTGAGATTGAAACTTTTTGTTGGATATGTGATTTGGTAATTCTTTAGTTAGTTGTTGTTTGAAGGGATTGATTACGGCTTCTCTGGGTATAGAAATGGATATTTTTGACAATTACTTAAAAATTCACAAGAAAAAGTTAATAGGACGGAGAGAACCATGAAGCAAAACAACCTTCAAAAGCAGAAAGAATAGGGCCTATGGGTCAAACATATATGGTTTCTCTTTCTTATATTTATAGATTATTTTTTGAAAATTTAAAATTTATTGAAGAAATGAAATAAAAATATACAAGGTCCATAAGTTTCTCCAACATCCAACAGAAGCTTAAAAAAACTGTGATTTTGGAATAATTCGATTTTTTTTACTAATATAATTCATACAGTATCATTATGAGAGTATTGTTGGTTTATACTCTATGGTTAGCAGGTTGGTTGTAGTTTAGTGATATAATTATTTAAAGGCACTTTTTATATTGTACATATTCATATATATATGATAAAGTTTATAGGATAAAGGTATATTACAAATAAAATTATGATAATATTATAATTATAAGAGTCATATTGTATTTATGTATTATCCTTAAATTATTCATAGTCATTGTTATATTAAGACTAAATACTAATAAAACATAAAAAAGATTAGCATACCTTATGAAGGAAATATTCGATCTCATAGACTAAAGTATGCAAATAAACAAACATGTAAGTAATTATTAAAGAAAAAATTTACCGAATTGACTCCATATGAGAATTCTATTCAGAATATAACTTGTATGTCTAGAAAATTCTCATTATGATAATTGTATAAGTAACCTTTGACTTGAGATCTCTAAAGTATTTTGTATACGGTTTGTCGTGTTTTGATATTACTTTTGACTTATTCTAGTCAAGATAGCTCAGTCGATAATCATTAAATATATCATAAACTATATGAAAGTTGTTGATTGATCAATATAAAATTCATCGCCTTAAAATAATTAGAAAGGATATTCAGTCATCCTCAATTAGTATTAATTGTAAAAATCTTTGGCCAAGGTTGAATGACAATTTAAAAGTAGTTTTCAAATGTTACTAATTAAATCAATTACTAATGGCAAAGAACTAACATGAATAGACTCAAATAGAGTCAACATTATTTTTATAATCTATGCCTAATCTGGATATTGTATGATAAAATGATTGATTTATACAAAAAAAAACATGTATGCAAAAGGTCAATCAAAATCATTTTGATATTCCTAAATATTTAAGTGGTTATGATGCGTTGCTAGATGTTAGTCTTAATTTATGAGTATAAATTATTTATTAGAAAATTAAAAATGAATTAAAAGAGTTTAATTTATCTAATCATAAATATAATTTCAGGTTGTAATTTATATTTATTGCCAACATATTTGAAAACTTAATTACACACAAAGAACAGGTTGAAAAAATAAAATGTGTTTTAATAAAGTAGGATAAGATTGTAATGCTTGAGAAATTTTAGGATTAAATATGAACTATTTAGTAAATAAAGATTAATATGAGATATTAGATCTTATTTGAGCCTCAATTGGTATTCAATTAGAATTAGTTATAATTCTAATTAAAATCTAATTGAAACTAAAATTTAATTTTAATTAAATTACTAAAATGTCCAAAATAAACTATAAATAAACTTAGGTGCTAAGGGAGCTACCACTTCTTGTATAATCCTCTCTATAATAATTTCATAGTTCTTTCAATACATTCTATGGCTATCGTTAGAAGTCGAATACTTGTGCGGTTATAGTAGTTGAGATATAGCAATTTCATAAATAATTTAAGGGAAGCAATAATAAAATGATCAATCTTCAGAAGAAAAAAAAAAGGGCACGAAATCATATTTTATGAGTTAATTATCTTATAGAATTACGTGATCTAGCTTTGAAAAATCAAATACAAAATATAGTCTGAAATTATTCCGCTACGCTCAAGATTAGATATCGTCTTAATTTTTCAAAACAGTGATATCAAAACTTACTTTAATTCTATAATTTGATTAAATTTGCTTGATTGTTATTAATTTGATAAAGAATAAGTCTTAGAATCTTAATTGCTTAAATGATTTACCTAATATTGATTAGGGCATTATTAATAATTATGGCAGTTTTGTTTAATAAAACATAATTATGACTACCGCTTATTGTTATCTGGAAAATTCTATGAAGCTTCTGAAATTTTTTTAAGCTTTCAGGAAATACCATTAACATGTCTTACACGTGTTTTACATCATCATCACACTCAGTCCGAAATTCTGCAATAAAGCAAGATCTGGGGAGGTCTGATAGTACATAACCTTACCCCTACATAGTAAAAAAGTTATTTTCGGTAGACCCACATGCAAATGTGACAATAAAAAGTGATACAGGTTAAAGAGTAAATAAGTAAAACTTACACACTAAATAATTATGTAAATAAAATTACAATAAATACATAAATAAATAAAATATAAAATGTAACCAAAAGATATACCTGATAGTGTCCAAATCTGTTACTACCTGATAAGCTGCAAATTTCGACTGAAATTAGAGAGTAAATATCCCAAGAGACCCGCAACTATTTGATTACACGTGTTCTACATCTTTTTCATAATTTTGCAATGAAGGTAGCTCTCTTATGTGATTTTTGAAAACCCACGACATGCCTCCCAAATCCTTCAAGAAAAGTGTTTTTTTATTAATTATTTGAAAATAGTTTTTAAAAAGGTTACTTTATTAGAAATATTTCTAGAATTTAATTTAATTTTTCAAAAGTTAAAATATTAAATTAAAATAGTTATCGAGTTGTATTAACTAAGATGAAATCTTAATTTTAATAATTATATCAATTATTTTTTCATATTGTAATTAATATTGATAATTAAATTAAGTTCTATTTAAATATCAAAAAAGTTATTTATATTAAAATTAATTAATTAGATTCTTTTAAATTAAGAAGATTGTTTTCTTAAGAAATTAAGAAAGGTGTTTCATAATTAAATTTATTTATTTGGTTTAGATATAATTAATTTATTGTTATTTTTTATTTAGAAAATTTTCTCCATTTATGAATAATAACTTTCTTGATTTATTAGAAAAGTATTTTTCTTAATTAAAATTGGAAAGGCATTTTCATTCATTAATTAAAGAAAAGAGGCTTTCTTTAAGGTTTTTGAAAATAGATTTTTAACTTGTTAAAGAAATATTTTCTAATTAATTAAGAAATTATTCTCTATGTAAATAATATAAGGAACTTTCTTAACTAAGAAAGGTGTTTTATTCACTTTTGAAAGTGGTTTCCTTTAATATTAGAAAATAGTTTTCTAATTAAGAAAGAGTTATTTCTAGTGAGATTAAAAATAATTCTCTAATTATATTAGAATGTCTTAATTATACAAGTTTGAAAAAGAAAATTTTCTAGATTATGATAACTAAGAAACATAATTTATTGAAAATTATTTTTAATTAGATGCTAAAGGAATCAACATAGTTGGAAATGGTTTCTAATTGAATTTTAAAATTATTTTCAAATCAAATTATTTTTTTGGAATAGGAATTTAATTTGTTTAAGAATATGTGAATTTAATCTAATTTAATTATCCAAGGAGTTGAAAAATATTATTTTGGACTATAATGATCAATAAATAGAATTAAATGATGCTTGATATTTTATGCACCTAATTTGATCATATTAACACAAGAAATTGCATGTTTTAAAATGTGTTTAATATATTATGCAAGTTAAATTGTATGCTTTATATGTATGATCTTTTACATGCAATTTTATTTTTGATGAGACGAATAAAATTAAATCTCTCGTTAAAATATTAAGTACACATTAATAACATGATTGTTGCCTTTCATTTTTAAGAGTAAAACTGGAGTTCTGTTTATTACAAGGCTTGTTGAGTGACTCAAGGCTCCTTTAACTCAAATATGTTTTATCTTAAATTAATAGGTCCTAATTAACTAAATTTGTATATTTTGGACGAGTGACTTATGATCATATGAATTTACAAGTAATTTAGGAATAAAATATAAGATAAGTTTTGGTAAGAGTTGTCACCTAGGAGTCACATCAAATATGATTGATAATGATATTATCTACTTAATTTAAGTTTAATTGATTTATTGAGTGACTCAAGGTCAACAAAGTTGAAATGGGATCGTAGCCCACTACAAAGATTTAATCTTTCCGAATAGTAGTGACTAATATTATATTGAATAAAATAGTTAGAGTAACCAAATACACTGTTGAAGTCCTAATCTTATTTTGTAGTCATGACATATAACTAATTACTTACTTCTCTTACATATATACTTTGTTTTGAATATAAATTAACTTTGCTTAATATAGTTTGAATATAAATTACCTTTGCTTAGTATAGTCAATATTAGGAGTATATAAACCAAATTTCTTGGACATATGTTATATTTAAGAAGAGTTCTCAAAGTTAAATAGAAAAGTTTGTATGCCTATTATGCAAATTTTCTATTAATCCCTGTTAAGGATTCGGTGAAAAAGTTTAAGAAATATGTCAAAATTATATAAATGACAAAATGTAATGACATTTTGAGTTGACTAATATCTTATACACTTCAACGACATCATGTGAGATATATGTCAACACCAAGATAGCACGATGCAAAAAGTTATATGAAGTAGTGCTGAAAGGTATATTACCTTGATGTAAATTTTCCATTCAATTTATCCTACTAAAAATATAAATAAGACTACAATTAAAGGCTTTGTTATAATATGATAATAGTTGTTATTAGAAGAAAAATGATTTTTTGACTTTTCTCGCCTATACGTAATATGATAGAGATCATAAATGTTCTAATTCATACTTATAAATATTTGATGTTAAGTTTAGATTCAACATTATTGCATTGCTCAAGGTATGATAAGAAATAGATCTATTGAGTAAAATTAATTGATCAAAGTTTAAGTTTGTATGTGTTGGATCAGAGGAAACTTATGCTTGATATGAGTGGTTGCTTGCTACTTTTAATGTAAGCAATATCGCAAATATACAGATCATATATTGTAGTGCACAAGATATCGTTCCCACGAGGATTGAATTAGTCACCTAAAAATTTGAATACACTTTGTCCAAGGTAATAAAAGATTGAATTAACTAAAATTAAAACAAATTAATTGAAATTAAAATGACTAATAATATTGAACAACTGAATTAGCAAAGATAGCAATAAAAGCGAAGTTAATCAATAATGGGAACTTCTAGGTTATTCAATCCTTGTTTTGTCTTCCCTTAATCTTATTAATTCAATTATAATTAATCTTAGATATCCTAAGGTTTTGATTACCCTCTCTCAAGATATAACCAAGTAATCCCAATTGAAATAGATAACGGTTATGTTGAAATCTCTCGAATCTCAAAACTACTTGTAAGGCTCTGATCATGCATCTCATACATAATATATATCAAATATACACAACGAAAAATAAAATGGAACCTAAAAAAAACCCAGATCTACTCATGCATATAGATATGGAAAACAAAAACATGAAATGTAAGATGTTTATATACCTTTCCATTGATCTCTTTTTTTCTTTAATCTTCTCCGTGCTGGGTTGTCATAAGCCACAACGATCAACATAGACCGTCTCTAATGAAAGTCCACACGAAGATAGAAGGATGAAACCTCACTAGCAGATGGACAAAATTCTTTCTTTGTGCTAGCAACGACAAGAACTCTTGTGAGAGTTAGAGAGAAAAAGAGTGTGAGTGTAAGTAAATAACCTTTCTTTTTTTATTTGTGTTTTATACAAGATGCACAAAAATTATCTCTATTTTTTGCACCATTTGGCTTTCCATAATCCCCATCACTAATGGAGAGTTATAGGAAGTTAATGGTCTTGAATAACATATATTAATGGAAGTTATGAGAAGTTAATGACCATGAATAGCATGCATTAATGGAAGTTTAGGAAGTTAATGACCAAATTGGCAGCCAACAACACTTGTTTCTAATCCATTCCATATAATGTTTCTACCACGATCACATCACGATACAATCCTGAAACACTTTCTCCTATCTTGAATCACCATTCAAGACTATTTTACTCATCCTTCGGATCTCCTATGTGCGTGACCCATTAGGTTCCCATTTATGTTGGCCACTTGAATTAACACTTAATTCAAGTAAGTCAAAAGCGGTATTTAGCAACGGGTTTTGACCCCCAATTGACTGAAAACTTAGTGGTTCCTTCCATACACAATGTTGCCATGCAATTTGTCCTTTCACCATCTATACCCCACTTAGTTCAGAGTATGGTCAAAGTGTTAACTTCCACTAGAATGACTACGTCACATCTAGTCCAAGTGATATTAGACCTTGTCTTGAGGATCTCATTACTCTATGTATCATTGAAGACTCTTCATGACACATATCTACTCTAGCCAGAGACTCCTGAGTAATGACCCCGACAAGAGGCCGTAGGCATCATCCCCTTCTATCATGAGTGGTGAATCCTTTATTGGCTACTCAATTACCTCTAAATACCTCAAGTTGCACCCAATCCCCACCCTA
This sequence comes from Erythroxylum ulei, assembly GCA_027564395.1. Lineage (NCBI taxonomy): Eukaryota > Viridiplantae > Streptophyta > Magnoliopsida > Malpighiales > Erythroxylaceae > Erythroxylum > Erythroxylum ulei. The sequence goes on from JANITX010000008.1 coordinate 32,479,369, forward strand.
TGAGTAACTCCTAAAAGGCAACGATGAATGGAGTCAAAGCACAGGATCAGTATCCAAGATATGCTTGAGCACCTCAAGTCAAAGGATACTTACACCATTGCTATGATGAGACTATCATTGATATTGGAATAGAATATCCATATGATTGTCTCACAGTAGGTCAATCCAATGTACTTACTACCCTTAGTAAGCATCCACATGTTAACTCTAAACAACTCATGTCTACAACTTATGAGATCTACTGTTTGATCCAATCATGGAGTATAACATATGCTATTCTATTCGGATTAATGATATCCCATCTCATTAATCCTATGTCTAGGGAAAGTTTAGATACTAACATAATTACACATGATAGGAATCTCATTATCAGGATCCAGCTATGTTTTATATCAAGAACTTCATTAAATCAATTTAAAATCAATATCAAATCCATAAATGTATGAATATCGAAATAATAAAAATGCCTTTATTAATCATAAAATGATTTGTATAATAAGTGCTAAAAGTGATTGCCTTTAGAGCACTTCTCTAACAAACTCCCACTTGCATTAAATTCAATCGCCTTGATATCTGATACCATAGGCGTATACATGTGACACAAAACTCTTTTGAGAAATAAGTTAGTTAATAGATCAACTATATTCTAATCGGTGGGAACTCTCTCTATCTTGACATCATTTTTACTAATGATTTCTCTAATCAAATGGTAGTGCTTGTGTATATGTTTGTTATGAGACCTTAAATCCTTCGCCTGTGCTATAGCCCCATTGTTGTCACAATACAATTGCACTATGTTAGCGATGCTCAGAACCATACCAAGTTTCATGATGAACTTCTTGATCCAAACTGCTTCTTTTGCTGCTTCTGAAGTTGCAATGTACTCCGCCTTTGTCATCGAATCTACAGTCGTCTCTTATTTAGAACTTTTCCAACTAACTGCATCACAATTTAGTGTGAATACATATCCAGACTGAGATCTGAAGTCATCCCTATTAGATTCGAAACTGGCATCGGTATACCCACTTACCACAAGATCACCTTCTCCATATACTAAAAATGCATCCTTAGTTCATCTCAAGTATTTAAGGATATTCTTGACAACCACCTAATGACCATCAAGGTCCGACTGGTATCTGCTCGTAACACTTAAAGCATATGATACATAGGGTCTACTACATAACATAGCGTACATGACTGATCCTACAACCGAAGCATAAGGAATCAAACTCATGCAAGTCCTCTCATCTTGTGTCTTTCGACACATAGATTTAAAGAGTGTAATCCCATGTACTATGGGAAGATAACCTCTCTTAGACTACTCTATGCTAAACCTATTTAACATCTTATCTATGTATGTAGACTGAGAAAGATCAAGCAACCTCTTAGATCTATCTCTATAGATCCTTATCCCCAAAATATAAGTTGCTTC
>JANITX010000008.1:32544738-32557832 GCA_027564395.1 Erythroxylum ulei
TTTTTTTTTATTATGACAAAAAGGGGGAGTAATATTGGAAATTGTTTTTGATTTGGCCATTGATGTTTGAGATGATTGATACAAATTGACAATTGGTATGGAAATGTTTGAGTAATATTGGAAATGTTGTTTTTTGTTTACGACTATACTTAGTATTTATAGCCTAAGACTTTAACTGTCTTTTTGAGAGAACTGCTTCTTGAATCTTCTAGAAACCATTATTAGTTGAGTCTTGTAACTAACTCCAACTAATTAACTGACTGATGTTCTAGAATCTTTTTCATTTGCATCGTCTGGTACTATTCTTCTTCTGTTGTTGCGCTTTCGTCTGGTGTCGCGCTTTCGTCTGGTCTATCTAAGATGCTTTGTTGTAATCAACTTTTAAGTATCGTCTTGAGTTGACCTTCTATATCTTCTTATGTTGACCTTTTGTATCTTCTTATGTTGAACGTCTTGATCTTCTTGTGTTGACCGTCATATGTTGACTGTCTTAAGTTTGAAGTATCGTCTGGGTTTGACTATGTGTCTTCTGGGGTTGAGTATGTATCGTCTTAAGTTGACAATTTATGTCACTTACATTTTTCTGCGCACCTAGCAAACTCATCAAAACAGTTCACATATTTCTCAGATTATTATTATTTGATTATCATCAAAATTAATAGTGAAGTGAAGTCTTCTTGACTTAACAGTCACAAGCCAGTTAACAAGTGGCAAGAATTATAAGCTTACATGCCTAAAAATAAAAAGAAATTGCTGGAGTTTCAATATAAGGTTCCCATCCATTATATGGAATTAATGACCATATCATGAAGATTTCTTTACACAACCCATTTTTTCAATGTTGTCAATGCCCCACATCAACTAAATTAGAAGACAACCAGCTATTTCATAGAAACATCCATCAACAATCATTATTAGCCTCAAACAGCACTAGAACTTGAAATAAAACATGCCCACTAAAAATCAAAGACACTACATTAAGAGGAACAAAAACTACGACAAGCAAGGGAACAACGACTATTGTTTGGGGGAGGTACGGAAAAGAAATAAGTTAACAATCTACATTTGAACTTGGAGAAATATCCGGAAACAAGGAAGTCAAGCATTCTATGAGAGAAAAAAAGAAAAGGGAAAACTACAAGAGAACAAATCAAAGAGAGAAATAAGCACCTCGTGGAAGCTGTAAGTCGGGATTCTCTTGATGTTCTTCTTGACAGCACGACAGTCAATATTGATAGAAACATTAGTCCCAGTGACAAGATCCCTCATATGTCCTTCATCCAAAAGCACCAATCTTGACCCAAGAGCTCTGTTGGGTTTGTTAACTGAAATTAATTAGTAAACAAATAAAAGAGACAGGAAGAATTTATATATCTGTGTTTGATTGAATTCCACTTCCTAAATACATGAGTAACAGTAAAATAAACCATATTTTCAACAAAAAAGTAAAAGAAACCCAAATAATAAGAAAATATAGACCATAAACAACCAAAAAAACTAGTTACCGACTCTAGTAACATTAACAACAAACTTGCAACAATTTCTCTACCAAATTCTGTTAAGTCAAAATGACTTTACGATTAATAATTTTGATGAAAATAAAAAAATAATAATATTAGAAAGTAAGACGAACTGTAGAGACAAAAGTAAGATGAAGTGTAGAGACAAAAGTAAGACGAAGTGTAGAGACAAAAGTAAGACAAAGCGTGGAGACAAAAGTAAGATGAAGCGCGGAAACAAAAGTAAGACGAAGTGAAGAGACAAAAGTAAGACGAAGCGGAGAAGAAAAAATAAGACGAAGCGAAGTGGAAACTAAGACGAAGCGTAACCCGATACCACATCGGATGGTTAATCAGTCTGAGTTAGGTACAGAACTCAACTGAATAACTATTTCTTCACAGATCAAGAAACAAGAAGAAAGAAGTAGTTATCAAGAAGCGATTGAAGATGAAGGCTATAAATACAAGTCGAAGTTGAAGACTGCAGAAGTTAGTGATTTTGAAAGAGCTAGAGATTTAAGAAACCTAGAAACACTGTATTCATTGTGTTAAACATTGAGAGATATTATTTTCTGTAACAAATCTCGCAAACATCTTTCTGTAAGAAAGAAGAAAAGCTGATAGCCTAAAGAGGCTAAGAGAGAAAAACAATACTTGTTGTAGAGACCTGAAGAGGCTCGGTGAAAAGAATACTTGTATTTTTGAGAAGTATAGTGAAATCTCAGAAAGGATTCTGAGGACTGGACGTAGCCTACGGTTTGGGGTGAACCAGTATAAATCTGTTGTGTCAATTCTAGCTCTCAACTCTTAACTTTTACTCTTATTGTTTCGTACAAGTACTTAGAAGCGAATATTGCAATACTTCGTGATACGTTTATTCAATAGTTCTAAAAAAACAAGTTTTCAAAAGAAGTTTTCAAAAAGGGGATTATATTAAAAAAAGGATACACAATTCAACTCCCCCTTCTTGTGCGTTTTGTATATCAAATATAAAGTCTATACTAACGTGTGGTTTACTTCATTGCGAACTCAATGAGGTAACCATCATCGATGGTTTACTCAATTCATGCATCGCATCGTTTCAGATAACATATATTTCACAACTTTGTATTTTTGCATAATTGAACACATATAACATTTTCAATTAAGGGCAAACCAATTTGGCATTTCAAACAATCAACATACTTATTAAAATGCATATGAAGTGCTCATTTGACTCATTTCCAATTATTACATTGTTGTGACCGAGTGCCTAAATGTCCCGTATCTATTGTGGATACCAGGATTATTCATATTGTCCCTTATCCGTTGGAGATACAGGGCTCATTTTACATAGTGAGCCATTGACTCTTAATCACATGTGGAGCTTTAAGCTTGTTTTCGGTGGCTACTCAGGCTATAACTCTCTTTATCTGATCATGCATTTATGTATGGAATGCATTTTGTACAATTAATCATATCATGAACATTTAGTTCGTCACATTCACACTCAAGTAGCACTTCAATATCTCATTCAAATATCACAGTCATCGGACCTTCATTGTCCAAAATCCAACAATCAAAACACATTCATTCGACAATTCAAACATAATATAAAACAAACATTTAATTGAGTGAGACCGTCTAGGTTACTCACAAGTTGCTCCCTAAGCTAATGCTTGGAAGTTCCGGCAATGTCTGGAGGTTGACATTCCATAACACAATCCCGGGTATTTTTCCATTAGTTTCTTCACAAAATCAATCTCGTAACAAAACTCACCTAAGTATAATTTATACTTAGGCTTATACCTCAATAAAACCATTGAAATCACAATTCATAACTCATTGTATCACTTTCAGATTTTTTCCAAAACTGAATTTCGGGTCTACTGTTCTTGATCATTTAGACAATGAAAATAAAGTAATTTGACAATACTCTCTTCTAGAAGAGTGTTCCCCTATGTCTTATGTTTCTAATGACACCAAAATAATTCAATTTGGTTCAGTATTTTGCAAGATATTCACAAATATTTTAAGACTGTTCCTATACTGAAACTGTACCTTACACTCAACTTCCATCCAGAAATTAAAAATCTTAGAGACTGAATTACAATTCAACTTCTTAAGATAATTTGTAAGCCTATATCTCTACTTTACTCCAAATTAAAAATTATCTCATTTAGAATCCTACAGATCTAAATATAATCAGAATATGGAAGTATGTTCAGTAAAATATTCCAATTCACATTGTTTCAACAGATTCCCACACTTTTATTTGATCAACATTTTTTAAATCAATTCATAATGCTACCAATTTTTGTGTAGAGATATAATAATGAGTTAGGAATCTATTGGCTCTGAATCAATTGATTTGAAAGTCTAGAGAAGAAGTTATAGTCGAAAGAAGCAAGACGATTCAGCTTACACAATACTCTCAGGTTGCACAAACTATTAGGGAACACAGTAGCATGAAGTGACAAATAAGCATCATCCAGCAATTAAACTCATGGGGGTGAAAGTGAGAGGTTACAGGCGTGAGTGACTCACGTGTGTGAGGTTGATAAGTCACAGGTGTGAGAGATAAAGACAAAAATTGGGTTGAACTATTTGAGAGCACACTCACTCCACCCATCCCACGTTTTTCACTCCACCCATCCCACGTTTTTCACTCAATCTCTCTCAATTCCATTCATTTGTCTATGATTTTTGGTGGAGAGGTAGAGCAATGTCGTACGAGTCCAATGGTTCAAGTCTCATGTCATTTGGAGGTCGGATGAAGAAGATATAGCCAAAAAACTATCGGATGTTCATCACCCCCTAACCTTCAAATGCACGATAGCAACTTTCATAAGAAAACACGCGAAAGTCTGAAAATCGTGATCGTGCTTAAGCATGATCGCGACTTTCATAAGTCACCTACCCAACTTCAAACTTCCATAACTTTTGATCCAGAATTCCAAAAATTGCAAACTTTATATCAATGGAAAGCTAAAAGAATGATCTACAAGTTCATGAAGACAATTTTGTCAAAATCTTCCTAGGTCAATACAGTTTAATCAAGGAAGTTCAGATCAAAAATTAATTTCTCTTTTCTCTTTTCTTTGTTTCATTCATAGCCAACTTATATACTTGTCTTTCTTCACTAAATTCAACACTTCAATTTTCATTTCTAGTTTTTCCACTCCATTTTCATTCAACTTATTCACCACAAATTCACAGTACCCCTAATATGCAAGTTTACTCAAGATTCTTACAATCATAAAAAAAGAATCAGATATCAATAACTCATCCTCTTCATTTTTTGCACTTCATCATTTTTTGTACATTTTCCTATCTCTTTATTCTCTGCATTTTTCTTAATTCTCTTCCTCTAACTATCATTTATATAATCTTTCTCACCTTAAACAATCATCTTACAACTATTCTTCAACTCTAAAACCATTCTTTTGGTCATCTCTAAAACACTCACATTTTCACACACACACACACACACACACATATACATTCACAGTGAAGAGAAACAGAGCATATTAGAAATTCATCCTTTTTGTACATTCCCTATTTTTCTTCTCAACTTTCATTTTAAATCTTTCATTCTCTTTCCCAGACATCACCACATACTTATTCCTTAACTCAAATTTTCATTTTTTTTGGTCATCCTTAAAAACACTCAAACTCCCATAAATACGTACATATACAGTGAAAACAGAACCTTCACTTCCGCTTTCTTCAAATTGTTTCTGCATCTAATTATACATGGTTTCTAAGATCATTCAACTCCAAGAAAATCATTTCTACATTATTTGATCACAAGTAATCATCAAATACTACATAACACTATATCTAGATTTTTCATCCTATTAGCACTGTGTTTATGAAGATGTACGTTAATTCCATGATCAGGCAAATGACAGTCAATTCATCAAATTTATCTCATAAATCAACAACTCTAAAGGATTTACACAATACTTACTTGATAAAAACTCCTAGATCTTCAATTATCACGAAGCCCTAGACTCCATATAATTCACGTACACCATGTATAGTTTGACAAACTTCAGTTTTTGCTTAGGGCAGAAGAAACAGATAGCAAGGTGGGAGTGGTAGAAGATAAGGAAGAACAAAGTTAACTCTTAGAGGATGTTTGATGGAAAACTCTGTGTATTAGAAGAAGCTTGAAGAAGATGTTACGAGGAAGATGGAAATAAGGATACAACACTTGGTCTTTCCAATGAAATTGTGTAGTCAAAACTTAAACTAGACAAGTGACACTTGTCACTTATCTAACATCTTAGGCTTTAACTAAGTTCTCTTTGAACTAGTTCCCATAACTCTCGTCCTTACATTCCAATTATCTCCATAATAATCGATAATTTCTGAAATTATTCCTAAATTCACCAAAATTAAAAAATCTAACAATTACACTAACCAATAAAATTTCTAGTATAATAAATTCAAAAATTCCCAATAATATCACAACTCAATTCAATTATATCCGGAATTATCCATGAATGCATGTACAATTATTTTCATGGGCAAGAATTCACTATTCACGTGTATGTGTTTCACATATTATGCATGAATATGAATGCATTTCTACTCTCCCAATAATTTCTCATATTTACTATTTTAACCTCCCCTCAAGTAATGGGATGTTACAGAGAAGGTCTGAGGTTTGTGACTTAACATGTTGTACCCCGTGAGAGGTATAATGAAGGTCTCATGGGTGTGACTTAACATGTCACACCCATGACATATTGTCAAGTTGAAAAATAAAATTTTCCCAACAAATACGCTGCATCAGAAGAAAAGGCAGAAAATTGAAAAAGAAAAAAGGGAAAAAGAAATGCTTGGATTCAGTTAGGAGTCTCTCCCTGCAAGAATTACAAGTGAATGTAATTTCATATGTAGTTGCTGCCGAGTGAAAGCATTTTTTGTAGGCCATATACCAATACTTTTGCAAAATGTGTTGAAAGGAAATATGAGCTTTAATCCATGTTGTCTACAAATATATAGATAGATTTTTATTAGAAATATTAATATCAGATAGACATTGAGTGAGGCAGAAAGCTTACAGAAGAATATAAAATGTATTTACCTTACTGGTGGAATTCAAGAAGATAATTTGAGTAATTTTTTGATTTGAACCGAAAGATACATCATGATTATATCTGAGATAAGCTTGTTGGTTAATAAGGTTTTCGAGCTCCTTATTATTTCGTTGTGCCCTGAAAAATGATAATTATAAATATAAAAGCATCAAAATATTCTTAAATTTGTATATAATTTTTTCGTAATTATAGCAAAGATAAAAAATGTGCCAGTACCAATTTTTAAGATCTGCAGCTTCTTGTATTGGTGGATCAATAAGAATTGCGGAGTCAAACCAAGTGGATAATGTAACACCTAAAATACTTCAATTGTAAGGTAAGAATAAAATAGAAGGATAAATAAAAGAAAAATGTAAAAGCGTGATAAACAAAAAAACAAAATTACCATTATAAAAAAGCGTGATAAAAAAAATACCATTATAAAAGTTAACTTTTAGCTTGTGGCACACAATTATGGGATAAGTATGTAAGGATTCGATAATTTGTTGGCCCTAATTAGTAACAAAAGCATTCTACATTGACAATATAGCAGTTTGTTGCCTAATATAAAACAGAAAATGTTAGAAAAAATAACCCAATCTCAGGTTTTAACAGTTGTAGAGAATAATAGAGATTGTTACGTACTGTTTCTTGGCAAGAACGAATTTTTAGACAATTGAAAGTTTGCCATCTTTACTGATTTCTTCATGATCCAATACTTCAACAACAGCACCTAAAATATCTATCACATGTTAAAGATAAATATAATTAGATATAATACCAAAAAAAAGTCAAAGTTCTAGAAAGAAATAGATAAAGGAGCTAACCGACTGATTTTTTCTTTTCGTTTATATAATTGATAAGATCTGTAAAGATGTATAGTTGAATTTCGTAGGGATGATGTTGTCATCATCTGCAACAACTTCAACAACAACGCAACTTGTAATTATCCATTGAATTTTTAAGTCTTCAGTTTGGTACTGAGGCGGAATTGGCTTCACAATGTCATTAGAAATGATATATTTTTTATACGACTGCAAAATACGGCTCATTCGTTGGATATCATTGTTAATGATAATAGCTTCGACTCTTGATCCTTGTTAATAATAATCAAACAGTTAATAATAAGTTTAAAAAACTAGGAAGAATTTTATTAATGAACGTATACTTGTCATACCTCTTAATAAAAAAAAGATAAACTTTTGTCTTTTCGATGACATGGTGATGTAACAATATGTTATTTTTCTTCCACGGTAATTTCACATGGCCACCATTGAGCACCAGGTAAAATATCCTTGATGAATAAACGCTTTTCCATCCTTTCAAAATTATTTAATAAAATAATCAGTAAAAAAATTTTGTACATGAAATTAAATCAAATAAAATAATCAGGGAATTTTTTATATGAAATGAAATTAAATAAACTTGAACAAAACAATTCATATACCTTTTGATAGTTTTATACTTTATAATTTGACTAATTGGAAAATCTCACGGAACATAATATTTCTTTTTTTATCAAGTTTTGAAGACTCAAAAGTTCCTAGAACAACCAGAACTTTAACTAATTCAGGATTCTGAGCTCTTGATAAAGCCACATATAGTTGTCCATTTGAGAATAAAGGCTGATGGAGATAAATTCCAACATAATCAAGGGTTTGACCCTGGGATTTATCAATGGTCATTGCAAAACATAAACGAACAGGGAATTGTGTTATGATAAAAGGTATTCCTTTTTTTTCATTCTTTAAAGATTGTAAAGGAATCTCAGGTATAAAAATTAATTTTCCTTTGTGAGGTCCAAAGGCAATTTCTGTAGAAATTGTATGGTCTTTTAATTGTCTAAATATCAACCTTGTCCTATTGCATAGTCCCTCAGTTGGATTTAAATTTCTTAGGAGCATAATTGGAGAGCCTTCTTTGAGTAACAATTTGTGTGTAGGTAGATCTTTATGATTTAAAAAATTGAGAAAATTTTCATAATCTACTTGATGCCTTCGGTCAACCTTTTTTCAAAACTCATCTTTGAATGCAGATTTCTTGACAATTTGTTGATCATCATGTCATTAATTTCATCATCACAGTCGTTTGTTGGATACAATACACATCTATTTATCATCTGATATAGATCAGATGAATATAAGCTTAGGTCAAGGAAGGCATTTTGAAGTAACCTAATGAAGGCAATGGTGCATCAGAAACATGTATTTTTAATTTTTGAAGAAAAAATAAAATTGATAATAATATAAACCATTAAAAATTAAATTGTTAAGAGATTCATCCTTGTTATGGTAAGGAATAACCAGTTGTTTAGGCGAGGAAATTTGATCTTGCTCATTGGCTAGTTCTGTGCCTTCTCCTACTCGTAACAAAAATTCAAAAAAAGCCAGGTTTGATATAGCTCTCATATTTATTGACAAAGATAATTTACACATGTGTGGCCAGAGATCTGAATTTAGAAAACTTGAATCAATTAATTGTTGTTTTATGGCTTGGTCTATAACTGGCAAAGTTTGACGAAAATCACCATCAAATACGACAATCTTTCCTCCAAAAGGCTGATTGGAGTCTGATCGGATCTCGTTTGATCTTAGATTAATCCTTTGAAAATCGAATCAAAAAATTTAATTCCAAGGATTGCAATATAGGATGCAACCTCAGGTTAATCGGAACCTAGCGCAAATGATCTAAGCTAGCCTAATTGTCAAGAATGCAAACTAAGTTGATAACAAGGGGGTTTTGGATCATTGGTAAAAACTTAACTAAATTGACTAATTAAAGGAAAGGTATGTAAAAGTATTCTTTGGATTTTTTGGAAACAAAATTAAAAACTCAAATAATGATCAAGCTGATAAAATCCTCTTGAAAACGATGCTTTGGCTATCACAGTTCAAAATAAAAAACCACTAAGTTTTCGAATGATAGACCTTAAAGAACTCTTTAAGTCCAAGGTTTTAATCAATGAACTCCATTTATCAAAACCTTGTTAAATGCATCTTAGTGTGTGTTAATGGATGAGCTAACGTAAGTGGTCAATATGGATAAAACTTAATCTCAATGTCAAACACAATTAGGTAGATAAAAGAGAGTTAATACAATCACCACAAGGACATATATGAAACTTCATATATTAAGCATCCAAATTCTATATAAGCAAATCCATAACATAAACATTGTTCAACACTTGATTAAACTCTAATCAAGCTAATCTAACTACAAGGCAATAAACCCTAACTCAGAAGTTCATAACAATGTAGCTAAATTTGACAATGTAAAATAACTCCCTTTTGAAACCCATCGAGCTTAAGCTATCGCTACATCTTCAAGATGGATCAATGTTCTAGCCAAGCATAACGTCGAGAACCCTCACAACTATAAAGATACCGAGACTATCCATGGCGGCGACAGTAAATGATGACGGCGAGGATGAAAAACGGATGGAATAAACGGACGAAGGTCAAGAATGAGAGGTGGATGATGACTATGTGTGTCGGTCGAGGTGTCTTCTCCTCTCAGTGATTGTTGATCGACCCCCTTTTAATCTAATTTGGTAGCTTTTTAATGAGATGGATATGGGTCGGGTTAAACAGTGAGAGAATTTTCCAGTTTTTGACAATTCAAGTTGCGTCGCGGCGTACGCTTGTTGGATCCTTCGCCACGGTGAAATATATAATTTACGTCACAGCGAGCTTTTCCTACATGTTTCGCAGTGGCAGCAGGATTAGTTTGCCGCGGCGAACATCTTGAAGCTCACGTCCTCATGTTGACTTCATTTCAGCCCATTGACTCCTTTTTTCTTAAGGCTCCTACAATCAAAAATAACAATTTGCATTATCAATTGTCCTTAGAAAAATTTATAATGCAATTAATGTCAATTTGTAACAATTCTTACTATCAAACTGCATAAAATATAAGCACACACTCAAGGACTAATTTAAGCGTAAAATCAAGAATTAAGAGTCAAAAAGTATATTAAAAACTATGAAAGTGTTGCCAATTTATATGATAAACTTGGGCTCAATCAATAGGCACGACTTGACTTTTGAAGTAGGGGATTTAGTCTATCTCAAGCTGTGTCCTTATCGATAAAGTTCCTTAGCTTCACGTTCTAATGAGAAATTAGCATTAAACTATTTCGGACCATTTTCAGTTATTCAACGTATTGGTGAGGTGGCTTATAAGTTGCAGCTTCCAGACAATGCTGGAATTCACCCAGTATTTCACATTTTGCAATTAAAGAAGACCGTGGGAAAACCTAATCAAACGCTACCACTTCTGGCATCTTTATCTTCTAATATAGAGTGGACCATGGAACTTGAAGAAATTTTGGAGACTCGTGGTCAGGGAGCTGAGCTGGAGTTGTTAGTTAAATGGAAGAACCTTCCATCTTTTGAAGCCACATGGGAACCACTTCAGCTTTTAAGGGATGTTTTTCCTGATTTCCACCTTGAGGACAAGGTGAATGTTAAAGGAGGGGGTAATGATGGGCCATGTCCTCCGATCCAAATTGTTTACAAAAGATAAAGGCTGAGAGGCTTTACAAGGGCATGATCCAACAATAGTGAGTAAAAGGAATCTGAAGGGATGCAAGAATAAAATGTGGAATAGAGGCTGAGGTGGCACGCTCTGTGCGTGATCACTAAGGAGTGGAGTTACGATTGTTGAGTCTATTACGCTATAGGCAGAATCCAATTGGTGTCAAGTTGTTATTTTGTGTCAAGTTGTTATGCCAGTTAAGGCGGAGTTTGATATGTGTCGTTTATAAGAGCTCAAGAAAGAGAGAAGAGAGGTAGAGAAGATTGATGAAATGTTTTGATGATTGTGAAGTAAGGCAGACTTCACAAAACTGTCGGTGTCATCAATTCTTCTTATTAATATAAACTCTTGTTTCTTTAGAATCGTGTCCTTTACAGTCCCATATAATAGTGCTTTTTCTTTTACATTTTATTAAATCAGTGTTCTAACAACTACCCGAGCCATTCTTTATTGATCATACACTGATCAAGCTTTCTCATAAGGGCCCATTCACCTATTTGCTTATTATTCCAAGTGAAATTAAAGCCATACCATTTTAGATCAGTTAACAAAGTGTTCTTCATCTGCCTTTGCAACTCTCTACAATCTACTTGCTTCCAATGCCTTCCACCCTTAGTTTCAGACAACTAAAGCGTGCAATTAAAATCTCCCAGTACTGATCAAGGTTTTCTAGTAGAGCTGCTTATCCTTTCTATCTCAGTCCAAACTCCTTGCCTTAAAAAATTTTGGTTTGCTACATACATTGTCACAGCTGCCTCTTTGCTAGGTTCATTTAGCAAAATGTCACAGTGGACAAGTTGGTCATTCATAAAACTGTTCACCACTTCTAGCTTGCTGGGATTATACCCAATAGCTACTCTTCCATTCACTTGGTAGGCATGGTTGGTAAGCATCTTCCATTCCTTTTCCAGGAATCATGAATTGTTCTCCAGTCCATTGACCTTTATTCTGGTTTCTAATAAACCAAAAAAATTGATTATACTTCTTTTAATAAACTATTTAGCAGCTAGTTGTTTATTGAGGTTATTAAGTCCTATAATGTTCTAGGCTGTGTTCATCATTTTTGATTTTTCCCCAGCCTTCTCCTCCTAGTCTTCCTATTAATGCCCGAAGAATTGGAACTTGTTTCCTACTTTGAACCTAAAGCTTCTCTTCTTTCCAAGACTGGTGTACCAACTGTCTCCTCCTCAATGCTCAACCCCATTTCCTCAAACATATGTTTCCTTACTATTGTTAGATTAGTATCCTCTACTTCAATTGCCTGTGCCAACTGACCAGTATTAAGAAACTCTACTTCTACTCTATCATCCCCCTCTACCGTTGTGCTCCCCTCAAGTCTATGCTCCTCCTTTTGGAGATTTCCCATAAGTCCCGTGTTTCCCTCTATAACTAGCAGCCCTACTATTGGTTTAACTGACTCTATTATTGCTTTTTCGTCAGTGGTTACCTTCAGTCACCAAACTTGTTTATCTTCTCTTGTCTTAGGCTTCCACATATAGGTTGTCCTAATGATGTCTTCTACCAACTCCACACTTTCTATCATCTTCATTATTCTTAGTTTATTTGGGAGTTTCTTCGATATGTTAACAACAATACACACCCTAGCAAAGCCAATTCTCTTCACCAGAGCAGTATTCTCATCTAATCCCAATGATTTACCTATTTAACTAGTTATACAACTCATACCCTTAGTCAATCAGTACTCTAATGGAACCTTGTAAATATTGAACCACAGAGGGATTGTCTCTAGTTTGCTCCTATCCATAGTGAACCCAAGATGCCATTTTTTAATCAGTAAAGAATGCCACATTACATGCCACAGTCCAGCTCCAAGCATCTATTGTGCATTCTCCACTGAGTTGAACTTAAAGACTAAGAGTTTATCTTCATTCACCATAGTGTTAACCAACCACTTATGTTAAGTCAGAATTTTGACTTCACGTATAAAGTGATTTTGATGACAAACAAAGATAAGACAGAATGAAAAGCA
>JANITX010000008.1:32685706-32713880 GCA_027564395.1 Erythroxylum ulei
GCATCGACGGAGCCACATGGGGCCCAGTGGTGCACTGGCCCCCCCAAGGTTTTTAAAATATATATATATATATATATAAATATATAAAAGAATAGAGTTATTTAAGGGTAAGTGGTGCACTGGGCCCCCCAAAATTTAAAAAAATTAATATTCGGGCCCTCCTATATTAAATTTCTGGCTCCGTCACTGCCTCGAAGGTAAAAGCATGATTTGATGGAAAGATTGAAAAAACACCATTTCCTGGCAATATTCGATGGGAGTTCCACGTGAACGGATTTCTTCGATATATATGTTAATAGTAAACTGCATGGATATGTACTAATACTTGGATTTCCTCTGAAAGATGATGCGAGGCTGAAAAGGTCCCAAGTCCATAAACTCTGCACAGTTCTTTGTGCCCTTATAAAAATTTGCAATACCTTTCAAACCTCTACAGTTTGAACAAATTATGAAGTTTTGAGGCCTAGTGTCACTACGGTCTCGTAACGCCAGTACAGCAATGCAAAGAGTCGTTACAAAAGCAGTAATATCTTAGACGAAAACATACACACTTAACAAACGGAAATAGCATCTGAATAAAAACCAATCATTGTGTAAACAAGCCAAGCTGTTCGGTTTGTGCTGCAATACAAGTTTTAGAGTCCTTACAAAGCAATGTTGAGGTCTAACTCTAGTTTCTTCTCCTTATCATCAGGTTCCTTGTCTGATGAACTTGGTGCTTTAGAATCATCATGGATTTCCGGTAATTGCTGCTCTGCAAAATCTTGCACTTGAAATTCTGGAATCCATGCTACTGTATGCTCCCTTTTCCTAATCTTGGCTGCTCTACGTGCCTCCAATTCCCTCAAGCTCTTTGCTGAATTTTGACGACCTCCTCGAAGCCTTCTTATTATTGCAAAGAACTTCACAATCTTCTCGTTTTCATCACCATCATGGCTATCATGTCCTTGCACAGGGTTGACATCATTAGCCAGCTTCTTCTCCATTGTCTCTTCATCCATAGTGCTACTGATTGTTCTTCTTTACGAACTCTTTTGACTTTGGATTGCGATTCAGCTACTGAAAGATGACTTTGATAGAATAAATTGACAATGTTTGTCTAATATCATGGAAAGTAAGTTGATCAGTGGGGCCTGTAGTAGGTTTTGATTGCTTCGTAATATGGTCCAGAGAAGGCGACATAAGTATGCCTTTGAAAAAAAGAAAAAGTTGCTAAAATAATTATAGTCACGTCAGAGTCATGGACATTGTAAAGAAAGTATCTACGAAGAATACGTATGATATTTTGTAAATTTATACAATTGATGGTTTAATGTGGACCATACATGTGTATAGAATAAATTGAAGAGTTGAGATTAATTCTGTTGTAACATAATTGTACATTCGTTGTACATTCCAGTTGGCATTTATTATTGGGAAAATATCTGTTGTAGCCTTAAGTGAAGTTCTGATTGTGTCCCTTCTTATTTTCTTGCTGTCTTGTTATTCTTCGTCAACACCTCCACTCAAATTGAACCAAGGGCTTCGAATTAGGTTCAGTTTGGTGGCCAGAGAGAGAAACCTTGCCTAGATTTGGGGTTTTGTGAGGATGTCGGCAAGTTGGTTTGTAGTGTTAACGTATCTGATCTCGAGTTCTCCTTTTTTAACTTTGTCTTTGATGAAGTATACATCCACTTCAATATGTTTTGTCCGTAAGTGAAATAGTGGGTTTTGAGCTAATAATCGAGCTTCATTGTTGTCGCTCAACATAATGGGTTTGTGAGGGAGAGAGAACCCTAACTCAGATAGTCGGGAAGTGAGATAGACTAGTTGGATAGACACCTGAGAGAGGGCTCAATATTCAGTCTCGGTGATAGACCGAGCTACTATTGTTTGCTTCTTGGAGATCCAAAAGATAAGGTTTCCTCTCAAGGAAGACAAATCCACTGGTTGTTGATTTTCAATCATCGAGGGAGCTGGCCCAGTCGGAGTCACTGTAGGCATGAAGATCAAAAGGAGTAGATGATGGTTGCAAAAGCAGTCCTAGATTTGAAATTCCTTTCAAGTAACGCAAAACCCTCTTACATGCAATCCAGTATATATTTAGAGGATTTTGTAAAAATTGACTTAATTTGTTTACTGCGAAGCTAATATCTGATCTTGTATTACACAGATACTTAAGTGCTCCTATAGTGCTTCGGTAGAGTTTTAGGTGTTCAAAGGGTGCGTCATCCCGTAGAGATAGTTTTGTTGTTGAAGAGATTGGTGTGGAGCAGGGCTTGCATGAAGACATATTGGTTTTGGTAAGTAGATCTTCAATGTAATGTTTCTGTGAAAGATATAATCCACTTTTGTTTCTGTATACCTCAAAGCCAAGAAAATGGTTTATGCTTCCAAGCATTTTAAGAGCAAATTGAGAATGTAATTGACTGGAAACTGCCTGAATAGCTTGACTTGAATTTCTTGTGATTAAGATATCATTCACATAAACTAGCAGTATTGTAATAGTTCCATTATTGTTTGAATAGAATAAGAAAGTATCTGACCTTGAATTAAGGAACCCTTACTGAGACAGTGCATGTTTCAGTTTATGAAACCAAGCCCAAGGGGCTTGTTTCAACCCATAGAGGGCTTTAACCAACTTGCAAACATAATGCGGCTATGTTTTGCTTTCAAATCCTCTTGGTTGAATTATATAGACAATCTCATGTAGATCCTAATGTAGGAAACCATTATTGATGTCGACTTACTAGATCTCCTAGTGATGAGAAACAGTAAGTGACATAATTACTTTTATTGTGGAAGCTTTCACAACAGGGCTGAAAGTTTCTGAAAAATCAATGCCTGGGTTTGATTAAACCCTTTGGCAATAAATCTGGCTTTGTGTTTGGAGACAATGCCATCAACATTATATTTGGTCCAAAACACCCATTTAGTTCCAAGAATGTACATGGTAGTTCATAGGGAACAAGTGTCCAAGTGTGATTTTGTTGTAGAGTATTGAATTCATCTTTCATAGCTTGAAACCATGTAGGATTATTTAAAGCTTCAGAAACTATTGTAGGTTCAGTGTGAGGATTTAATGCAAGAGAGAAGGAAAAGAGTTTGAGTCTGAAAATTTCACTTTTGGATCGAGTTTGCATGGGATGAGTATTTTGTGTGAGTGGAACAAAGGATTCGATTCAGTATTTGGTGTGGTTGAGAAAATGGGGTTAGGTGAAGTATTTTGATTGTTTAGAGAAGTTGTAGGGTGTGATGGTGATTAAGGGTTTTGAGAGTTTACCTGTTTGTTGGAGGATTTAATTGAGAAAATATTTTTCAGCAAGGGAGTGAGTCGGGACAGCTTTTAAGGAGAATGAACCATTTGGAGTTGAGGTCAGACTAAAGGGAGGAAGACTTGATGAAGTTGTAGGATGATTTGAGTTTGTGGGAAAAAGTTGAGGAAATGGAAATTCTTCCTCGTTGAATACAACATGACAAAATATTATGATTTTCCCTTAATTAGTTAACCATTTGTAACCTTGATGTATTGAGTTGTAACCAAGAAAGACACATTTTGTGGTATGAAACTCGCATTTATGATGAGAGTAATATCTGAGATAACGAAAACAACTACAACCAAAGGTTTTAAGGTGAAGATAATTTGGGATTTTGTTATACAACTTTTCAAATGGTGACAAATTGTTTAGTCTAGGAGATAAGAGGTTATTAATAAGATAGGTGGCTGTAGAGAAGGCTTCTAACCGATAGGTGAGTGGCATGTGCGCTTGGGATAAAAGATTTAGTCCCATTTTAGTGATATGTAGATGTTTCCTTTCGGAAACATCATTTTGTTGGTAAGTGTAGGGACAACTAAAACGTGGTTGTATTATATGTTTTGTGAGGTAAGATATGAGAGCTTTGTATTCACCTCCTATGTCAGTGTTTAGAGCTTTAATTTTTTTTGTTCAATTGAAGTTCAACATTGGTTTTGAATTTAACAAAGATCGATATAGTGTCATATTTTAGTTTTAGGGGATAAAACCAAGTGAATCTTATGTAGGTATCAACAAAGATAAGATAGTATTTATGTCCTTTAGTTGAGAAATATGGAGAGGGTCCCCAAATATCGAAGTATATGGTTTCTAAAGGATTTTGAGCAGTTATGTCATGAGTTTGAAAAGGTAGTTGATGCAATTTTCCTTGCTTACATGCATCACAATGAGACAAATCTTTGAGATTAAAAGTGAACTTTATTGAACTCAAAATTTGTTTTAAGATATTGTTGGAAGGGTGTCCTAATTTAGCATGTCAAACATTGACATTTTTCTATGCTATGTTTGCTTTACAATGACTACCTTTTAAAGATGAAGCTTTTTGTTGGGAAAAACTAGAATCAGAAAATGTTTGCATGACTGGGCTGATTTTATTGGGCAGTTTAGTGGCTTTGAGGCTGTAGAGGACATCCCGAAGCACTCCCAATAAGCAGAATCTTCCCTGTTGCTTTGTTCTTAAACAAACAACTTTTATTAGTGAACTCAACAAAAATTTTGTTGTCTTTGGTAAGTTTAGAAATGCTCAGGAGATTTTTGGTTATGTTTGAAACATGTAGAATTTGTTTTAGTGCAAGAGGTGTGTATGTATTTTCTAGGAAATGTATGTAAGATGAGCCAATATTTGCAATAGGAAGAGAGTTACCATTACCAACAGTAAGTTGATCCTTTCCACCGCACTCTAAACTTATCGACAGATTATTAAGGTTTGCTGTGACATCATTTGTAATTCTACTGTCTATGAATCATGTATTGTTGTTGACTGCTTCTGATGATGGATATCTATGCTGATTTTGAGCTAAATAGGATTGAGGAAAGTTTTGTACATTGTTCTGTGTTTGTCTCATGAATGAGTTCTGTCTCCATGGTTGAGTAGTGT
The DNA here is from genome assembly GCA_027564395.1 of Erythroxylum ulei. Lineage (NCBI taxonomy): Eukaryota > Viridiplantae > Streptophyta > Magnoliopsida > Malpighiales > Erythroxylaceae > Erythroxylum > Erythroxylum ulei. The sequence goes on from JANITX010000008.1 coordinate 32,690,597, forward strand.
TAACTTGCCAAGAGATATCAAACCGTTTGTGACATTTTAGTGCTTCTTGTCCGAGTTTGTGGCAAAGTTGACAAAAAATTATGTTTCCATTCCATCTGCCTCCTCTCCCACGATTTCCTCTTCCTCTAAATCCACTTCTTCCTCATTGATTGTTTTGATTGAAAGTTGCAGAGTTAGCAGTTGGTGGTGAGATTTCTTCATGATTGATTATGTTCAGCTGTTCTATTCTTGTTTCATGCATTATAAGAGAGTATTGCACTTCTTGCAACGTTGAAGTTTTCATAGAGTGTGTTAGATAAACCACAATAGGATCATATTCATGACCAAGGTCATTTAGGGCACTTAATATTAGTTCATACTCAGTGATTGCATATCCTGCTACTTGAAGTGAGTGACCTACGGTTTTAACTTTCTGAATATATTCTGATATGGTGTGTGAAAGTTGATGCTTTAGTTGAAGAACTCTAACCATAGATTTTTTAGCATAAAGATTCTCCAAAATTTGAGAAACTTGGTAGGATTAATTGGAGTGATTTACCTGTCCTATTACTTCTTCTCCAATGGATGAAAATAACCAGCATAGTAGTAGTTGATATGTTCTTCTCTATGTTTTGTATTCTGAATTTTCGATGACTTGGTTTGTTTCTGCAGTGATGAGCTGAGGAAGAGGTGTTGTGTTGATAAAGTTCTCAAGCTTAAGAGCTCTTATGGCTGCAAGGATTTGAGATCTCTAGTTTACAAAGTTCTGTCTGTCAAGCTTGATGGGAAGATTAAAGTTTAGATTTTTTGCTAGGGCTGAAAAATCTAGAGAGGATGATGATGTTCCATTTAGAGTGGAGGATGATGATCCAAAGTTTTCTTCCATTTTTGACATTGGTCAAGTGTGGCTCTGATACCATGTAAAGAAAGCATGTATGGAGAGTACATATGTTATTTTGTTATTCATTCATTTGTACATTTATAAAATTGATGTTTCAATATTGACCATATATGTGTTAGTAGGTACATAATAAATTAGAGGGTTGAGATTAATTTTGTTACAACAGAATTGTACATTCATTGTACATTGCATCTAGCATTTGTTATTGGGAAAATATCTGTTGTAGCCTTAAATGAAGTTCCGATTGTGTCCCTTCTTATTTTCTTTTTGTCTTGTTCTTCTTCGTCAACAGACATTGTATCATTCAAGAATCTTTTATTTATTCACATTTTGAGTACTTACACGCTTCCTATGTTTATGTTGAATCTCTTTTTATAGCACTCTGTTCAATGATAATGCTACAGATATTAATTCGCATTGGTTAACTTTTAATTATTTATTAAAATGTAGTATGTTATTAAAACGGGAACATAACAACTCAATACAACACTTCATCTTTTTATTATATATAAATATGGTGGGAAATAAGCATATTCCATCTTTTAGAGAAAAAGAAAAACATAAATTCGTCTTTGAACTTGAGTAGGAAATACAGTTTATTTTTTTAAATTGACCTTAAATATTTATATTTTTTGAAAATTAAAATATAATATATTTATTGACTCACCAAAGAAAGTAAAGATTATAACCAGAGACAACTACAAAATAACTAAGTGGATGATAAGATTAAACCTCTAGTAGCAAAAAGGGAAAAATGCTACAATTAAGTGGAAATGTTCCATAGTACTACTGTTTTACTACTTATGTTGTTAAGAACAACAAATTTTGTTGATGTTCTTAACTAAGATAAGCTCCATTATCTAGTTGAAAGATTAGTTACATAATTCAAGTGTATTTTTCTTTACATTCTTAAATAGGTTTTAATTCCTTTTATTGTATAATATGTAAATGATGTTGCAAAACCTAACTTTAAATACAATAAAGATATCTTTACTTCAAAATTTCTTATCATCTAACTATTTGATGATTTGTTTCTGCCCTTAGCTATTGCAGTGCATACTAAAGAGAGTTTGGAAATTTTTCCATATTACCTTTAGGAATTGCACCTAAAGAAGATATGGCTAATAAATCCATCTTAGAGGCTACCAAGTATACGCTTACAGAAGCTTGAGATTAAATGTTTCATTATGTCCTTTATAAGTAACACGTTCTGAATGGCTAGCCAGAGAATGAAAGAATACTTAGGAGCATTATTAGGAAACCAACTAGGTGATGCCAAAGGATAGATTGATGTAAGGATATGAACAAATCTAGGCATAACTTGTTTGTAAAAGCCTTTGAGTTGTGCCATTGCCAAACAATCCTATTCGACTTGTTAGGATTGGGGTTATAATAAGGCATATTGTCTATTATCTATAATATCAGAAAAAGCCCTAGAGTTGACTAAAAGCCTTTTCTAAAAAGCATTGTATATGAACTCCTCCATTTTAGTCCCATTTGGTATGCTAATCCATGAATGATTATAACTAGGGAGCTTGTAAAAAAGACCCAATTTGATCAAATTCTTGATCTAGAAGGAAATTAACTCTCCATTTCCCACCAGATGTTTTATCTCACTTCTTAATTTGCATCTAAAATGAAAAATTTTCTTTAAGAACCACAATATGCTATATTTGATCTTTGCATACCAATTATTGTGGCCTTTCAGAAAGTGCATATGTGCCCATTTCACCTTGGAGACTCCTTGTTTATTAGTAATTTCCAAAATCGCTTTAACAGAAGTATCTAATACATAATTTTAATGGGAATGATATCTAGATCACCTTACGAATTTAGAGCACAGATATCATTCTACTTTGCCTTGGCTACAACTTTCCTATTCGCTTCCTCTCACCATAGAAAATTTTTCAAAGGGTTATTAGCAAGATTTTGTTGAAGGAATAAACGTAACGACCAATTTATATGTAGGTCACTCTACACATCTTTAATCAGTTGGAGTTTGCCTATGTATGAAAGGTGTTTATTATTATAGTGTCTTATTCTTTTTTAGATTGAGTCTAAGAGAGGTTCACAATATTTTGAGATATCCTTCTCAGAAGATATAGGGATTCCAAGGTATTTGAAAGGAGAATTTTATAGCTTGAAGTATTGGAAGTTTTCTCTTTGTTGTTTTTAGGTGTTAGGTAGAGTGGCTATGCTGTCAAATAGAGTGGCGCAGGTCTTTTGTAGAGTGGCGGATATCTTTTGCTTTATTTGTTTGGTTCCTTGATTTATGGCATGTACAGCTATATAAAGATAATGAAAACCAACATGTAGTGCGTGTGGGTCATCTTCTTTTACACAACTTTTCTAACAAAGTTTTCATATGAAGATCATGATTTGGAGAAGTTGCTCGATAACTAAAGATTCAGCTGCTAATATAATTAATTGGCTTTTACTAGGATTGATAGCGAGCCCATAGATCTCTCTATTGTCTTTAACTTGTTCATCGTGATTCTTACAGAGTGTGAGTCTACTCCATATAAGAAAAGAACATATTATACAAAGAAAAGGATTACCAACTTTTGCTTCTTATATTGATAATGGTAAACAAATATGTTATCCATTTCAATTCTATCTCTTTTAACTCATAAAGCTCCTTCATACATATGGAAAACAAGTAAAGAGATAGAGGACCTCTTAGCTTGAGTCCCCCAACCCTCTTTGTGACCTCCTTATTGATTAGAATTATATAGGAAATAATTAAGATACATTATTCAATTCATTACATAATCTGTTTAGGAAAGCTAAATGCCTTTAGAGTATTCAATAGGAATTTCCAATTAACTAAGTCAAATGGCTTACTAAAATCAATGTTCATTGCATAACTTCTAATCTTTTTTCTTCTAGTACAATCAATGAAAAGATCTTGACTAGTCAATAGGTAGTCCATATGATCCTTCCTTGTACAAATACAACTGATCTAGGATTGATTATCTAAGGCATGATCTTTCTTAATCTATTAGCAATCAGCTTAGCAAGTATCATTTATATTACATTACAACAATATAGAGACCTAAAGTTTTAGATAGTACTTGGGTTTAGGATCTTTAAAACTAAGAAATTATGAGTGTTATTAAGTTCCTTTAACATTCTCTTGCTTTGGTAACCATATAACCTATTAGATTCCAAGATTTAAAGAAAACATGATGAACATATTATGTCTATGAGCTTTGTCTAGGTTTATACTAAATAAAAAAAATTAATATCATATTGCTCCTAACTGAAAGAATATGGAATGATTGATTTGATTACTTGCACAGAGGGAGATATTTTAATTAGTTTACATAAGGTTCCTTGGATGTACCTAAGAGCTAGCTCTTTAAGAGAATCTTGTGAAGTGTGACTTATTCTTCCCTCATTTGATGAGGAGACTAACTTGTTGGAGTTCCTCCTCGCTATAATAGCATCATGAAAGTAATATTTTCTATCCCTATCATTGATCGATAGAGTTTTTTATTTTTTATTGAGAAAAGAATGATGATCCTTTAGAGATTTGAAGTAAATATGCAATTTTAGCTTCTCTTTATTCAGCAAAGGTACATTTTTAGGATATAAATAGACAAACTCTTGACCTTTGATGATTTTTGGCTTGACTTTTACTGAATCCTATTCAATGGTTTTATTTTTCTATTATTAGGGTTTTGAGTTTCTTTTTTATATCCTAAAGCTTTCTAACACATTTGTAAGACATAACTCCATTAATATGGACCTCTAAGACTTTCAAAATTATAATCTTGAATTTTAGTAATCTAGCTAGATGGTTAAAGAATTTGAATTGTGAATTATTGTTGGTCTGTGAGTGCAACCTTACCTCAATTTTTTATATTAGCAGTAATAAACATAAACAAATTATTTCATAAAAGAGATAATAGTGTTAGTCAAATTTAACAAGTAATAATACAAATGTTCGATGTCAATTTGATAAAAGAAATTAAATGATAAAAATTGAAGGATCAAAGCTCATTTTAAGTTTTTATTTTAAGGCTAAAAGCCCAAATTGGGGCTTAACGTTTTTTAGTTTGATCAGTTTAAGATTTAAACTTGTAGCTTGCTCAACGAAGATCTAAAATTTTATGAGTCTGCTCAATTTAATGCTTTTTTGGACAGAAATACGAAAGTGTCATACATGCGTCGTATAGACAAGTCAGTTAGTCTTTAAATGTCACGTTAAAAACACACATGGATTTTCAGAAAACAAAAAATACAAAAACCCTAAAAAGAGCTTCAACTTCTTCCTTAACAAAGGTGGCAGATGGGTTCTATCCTGTCATAAGGGGCTCTTCCTTTTAAAATTTTTTTTTTAGGTTGTCTTATTATTTAACAAAAAAATGGGGAAATCATTATTCTCGTCTTTTGCTTTTGAAAATCAAGTTATTTTTATATATTCTGATGTAAATAGTTATTTGATAATAATATGGGAGATTGAAACGAGGGTGATTACTGTTTTCTGGGTTATGGTTATTAGACATGCAATTATAGACTGAGGAAATGATAAGGTAATGGGAAAAGTTGTTTAGGGAATGTGTCTAGGAGAGGTTTGACATGTTGATGTTGCCTCCCAGCTTTCCTTATGGTGGAATGGAGAATCCAAGGATGGTGTTTTTGACTCACACTGTGATAAAAGGTGATTCTAGCGGAGCACAGGTCATGGCTCATGAGTTTGCTCATTGTTGGACCGAGAATTTGATTACTAATAAGAATAACGAGCACTTTTGGTTGAATGAGGCATGTCAAAAGTGTCGAGTTCATGTCTACTATTTTTGACTTCTTATTTGCTCTACTCTTGTTGCCTCTGATTTTAGATTGCTTTGCCTAGTATGTAATGAGTGCTCTAGCTTCTGTTCATTTGACTTTATTATTTTGTCATTGCTGAATATGAACCGTGTGCTGTAATACTTGTTATTCTTTACATGCCTACGCATGTATGTCTGAGGACAAATTTTATGTGCATTAAGCTTATTAGCTCTTAACATTAAGGCATTAACGTGTCCATTATTCCGAAATTCTCTGTTGCTGAATAGTTTCGATTGTCCTGGAGCGTGTCCTTTGTATTTCAGCTATAGTTTTCAAATGGAACCTTCTAAGAACATGTAGTCGTAATATCTCTTAATAGCTTATAAGCAAGAAGTATATTTCATTTTGGGTTCTACAGTGAAGGACTATTCTTCCTTTTTTTGTTTCTTGTCTTTAACTTCGGTTTTATAGTTTCTAAATCATGATTATAGGGTTTTACAGCATATACTGAGAGGAGAATCGTGGAGGTTGTGCAAGGAGAAGACAGGGCTACGCTAAATATTGGAATTAGTTGGAGAGGTTTAAATGAGGAGATCGAGAGGTTTGCAGACAATTTAGAATTCACCAAGCTGAGAACCAATCAAGAAGGTGTGGACCCTGATGATGTGTACTCACAAGTTCCATATGAGAAAACTTTCCCATTTTTGTTTCAGATTGAGCGTCAGGTATGTTAATGAATTATGGTCGAAACTTAGAGATCAATTTATCATAAAGTTCTTACGGTTGCATTTATCTATGGAAATGGAATGCTTAGATCAGAAGACCTACATTTGATGAGTTCCTTAAGAAGTACATTTCCACCTTCAAGTTCAAATCTATCGATACAGAGACATTTCTTGATTTTCTAAAAGCAAATGTTCCTAGAATATAGCGAAACACATAAACCTGCAATAAAGTTCTTACGGAAGACGTAATAAGGGAAGTATCTTCACCAGGGAAATTCGGTCGTCTGATTATTCGGACAACAGATGAGCGTTTTGTGATTAAAACTTTGCGTAAATCTAAAGTGAAGGTAAAGATCAATCATCTGGAATCTCTGAGAATCACCATCTTCCTGAAGTTGTTAATTATGAACTTGAACAGAAGGTGCAACGACCATGTATTTTAATATATAACAATCAAAGTCTTAAAATTAAAAACTACAAACTAAAAGATCTGTGGAGCCGCCAGAATTAGGAAGCAACAAATTTCAAGTCATCAGCCACTAAAGAAAAAGCATCAACTTCAGAAAGGTTCTACATAGTTCGATTGAGATGGGAAGGTTTGATGACGAATAGGGGTCTAGCAAGTTTAAAATGAAAATCTTAAATAATTTTCCTTTTTTTTTCTTTCTAAAATCTCCGTGGCTTTTAAAATCTATCTGGCCTCTCTAAATAGACCTTTTATATATAGAAACAGCGCATGTATGATACTTCCTAATTTCTGTTTAAAAAAGCCTTAAATAGAGCAGATTTGTAAAAATTTCGACTTTCGTTGAGCAAGTTACAAGTTTAAGTCCTAAACTGATCAAACTAAAAAATGTAAGGCTCCAAATTGGACTTTTAGCCTTTATTTTAATATTTAAACTTTGTTATTCACTATATAATAATAAAAGACTTAACTAGCACTATGCCTATTGTAGGAGACACTTTTATAACCTTCAAGACACAGAATCTGGGAAACCTTATTCTATAAAAAGTACCCTTTAGAACAACCACTAATTAATTTAATATATAAAGATTGGAAAGTTGGAATAATAGATATTTATCTTATACAAGTAAGTTGTAGTTCATAAACTTAATTCTAACCAATCTCCATCTACATTGGAACTCATAACTGGATCTTTCTAAAGTGACCATTAAATCCATTTAAATATTAATGAGAAACTTCCTTTAATTATGATTAGAAACAAATCTATAGGTGTTAAATTTAAATGGGATTATTTATGTTTATCAAAAGACAAATGTGGGCTTAGAATCACCTTACTTAGAATAATGAGTAAGGTGTTATTAATTAAAAAAATGAAAATTATTTGCAAAAAAAAAAAAGAATCATTTTGGATGAAATATAAGAGCATCCATTTTCTTAAAGTTGATGACATATAAAGGATCACTCTAAGGACTAATACTTCATAGACACTCAAGCAATATTGAAGCTGAGAGATTAAGTCATACTTTTAGGCAAATTGTTGGTAATGAAAAAATAAATCATTTTGGTTTAATAAATGATATGAAGTAAGACCGTTATACAAATTATAAGAATAATACACACTTAAAGTTAGTTTACTAGATAACTTAATGGTTGCTGCTATCATTAAAGGGAACATATGGAGTTAGGTAATTTACTCTACCAAGATCTTTTTGCTTAATCTAGGAGAGGCTCTTGAGCCTTAATCCAAGTCTAATAAAAGAAGACAAAATAATCTAACACAATCACAATTCCATAACATTCACAGCTAAATCCTATGAATTATATTTTCTTTGATGCTATATGCATCTTATGTAAACTTGAAAAATGATATAACATATCATTTATTCTTCAATTGCTAATTTCCATCCTTATTAAGGGGGGAAATTTGGGCACTTTGTAATTTGCAATGTGATAGAACACAATAGATGAATATAGTGGAATGGTCTCATAAGATTAAAGGCATAACAAAAGGGCATTGTTCATATTGGCTTTTGGTTACTTGGTATATAGGGTATGGAGAGAAAGAGGAATCAATGAATATACAAGAACAATCAATAAGATAATATCACTCTTTGCGATAAATTGCATGGTTGGATAAACAAAGCCTAGATAAATAGAGGATTGGATGTTGGTATCAACTCAAACTTAACTAGAAATTGGAAACCTATGTTAACTATCATTAGCCTTATTTCTCTATTTGTTCCTTTTATTTTAAAGCCCCTAGATACTTAGCTTAAAAGGTTTTAAGCTTAAAGTTGGGTAAAATAATCTTATTGTTTAGAATGTATTTTTGGATATTGATAACTTTGTTCCCATCTGAAGGGTATTTGTTTATTTAGTTACCTTTAAAATGGGTGATGTATTTTTGGTGACTGTATAGATTGGGCCTAGGTTGGCCTAACAAGCCATCAATCTTTTACAAGCTTGAATGTTTTAACTCTACGTAAAGATTTAATTTCCAAGAAAGGTAAGCCTAATTAAAGAGACATTTAATTATATGAAGAGTTAAAGTCCTAATAAATACTAACGAAGTAACTTGGCAAAGATTAGGTTTAACTATACTAAAGGTAGTTAGAGTTAGACTATACTTTTAAAAAGGATGGATTACAAATGGGAAATGTCTTAAGATAGGTTCTCATAGCTACCTTAATTAAGCACTATTAATGAATTCTTTACATACTCAGCACCCTTCATCTTACTGACTTAAGAGTCAAAGTTTCTTTCCATGAAACACCCTCAACCTGTTAGTATTTTTATAGGTCGGTCGAATTGAGATTAGCTTATCTTGCTTACCATAGATTCTATCCACATAAGCTAGCATCATTTATTGAAATCTTAGTGAGATCCCTAGATACCACACTTAAAAATGTAGAAAACAACAAAGTTATCGCCAGCCCAAGAAAAAGCAATAAATGTAGGCGAAAGCAACCTTCTACAGGTACAAGCAAACTTTCTTACAGTGTCATTAGTATAATCAAAACCCTTAAAGCCATCATGTTCTTAAACATATTGAGGTCTAAGTAGATAAAATAATGATGTTGCAAGAACAAGCAAGATAATTGCTACAAATGTAGTAGAAAAATGAAAGGAACTAGGCCCACTTCCAATAATCACAATCGAGAAATGTTGATTTAGTTATATTTTTAGTCTCATATTTAATGCATTTTATTTGTTTCTTTGAGGTTCATTGATTTAGAACTTAAGTTGTTCATATTTTATTTTTTAGGTTTAATTAACTCATTCAAAGAAAAAAGGAAAGAATTCAGACAAGTTTGACCCATATAGAGTTGTTTTAATTGAGTTATGAAGTGTAAGACATTGTATATAGTTGTATAAGAAAGTTAAGGGAATGTTGAAGATTTATTGTGGTATATACCTGTTTAGGCTGGCAATACGCTAGTGTTGAATTGTTAGAAGGCCATGTTGATAATACACACTCGAGTCTGTGCAGATGTTAGCCTAAAACCTTTACACACTAAATTTGATTTATATGGTCATCAACAGACCCATGTTGAGGCCCACGTATCTCTCTGTATCTAAATTCAAATTTAAAAAGATAAGATTTAGTTGTAGATAAAGATGAGGTAGAAAATACATAAAAGAGAAATACTACAATGGTTAAAGAGAAGAAGAAACAACCAAGGAAAGCCATTTAAAGTAGATTTTCATCAATCTATAGTGGATTTTTTTTAGAGATTTCAAGGATTCCAACCATGTTTTCAAAGATTCTATCTTTTTCTTTAATTTTTATGTTATATTTTCTATTATCATAAGCTAAAGACCTTTTGGTATCTATATTATATAAATCCTAGGATAGACCTTACAATGATTTTGATTTAATTTAATTTATTCTTTAATTATATTGATATTAAAGTATGTGTTCTTCTTTATCCTTGAATTAAAATTGATGGCATATTATTTTGTGTATAATTTCATGCAATTGAGATTAAGAAATCTAATATATGAATAGATATAACATAATTGAAAGGAATTGCAAGCAAACCTAGAGATAGGTCCACAGAAATTCTTTAGATTAGGCTCAAACTTAATAGTTAAATTCATAAATTGAATAATGAAATTCTATGAGTTTTAATTAGAAAGAGATTCTAATTATTCAACTAGGAATTAGTTTTTAATAGTCTTTTGAAAAATATTAACATAATTTAGGGGTCTCCACAGTCTAATGAATTTTAAAATAAATTGGTTATTGAAATCATGATTACATAAGACATTTTAGGAGGATTCGAAGTCTAGGTACCATTTTATCGGTTTGATTTTTCATTTTTTTGGTTATCTTAGTTTCTTTGATTTTCTTGATTTGTTTATATTTTATATTTTAAATCTAAATTATCATATCCACATTAATTGTTGGTTAGATAATATAAAAAGAGTCATTATTAGTACTTGTAGTTTGTATATGATTGGCACTTGGAACTTTGAGCCCTACATTATGGAATGATAGGTGCATTTGCTTTAAGCAATCTAAAGATCTTATGAACTGAGAAGTGTCTACCAAATTTTTGGCATTATTATTAGGGATTAGGATATTAGGAAAGATTAAATACTATTGATATAATCATTTATTTTGTTTGCATTTATTCTACATATTTTATATTTTAGTTTCGATTATCAATATTCCTTTTTCTTATTACTTTTGTAGGAGCGAGATTTGTTTATGACTTGAAACAATATGTTACAATCGGTTAAGGTAGATCCTGAAATTGAAAGTACTACACTTTAAAATCTTTGAATAAGGCTTAAATAAAGAGAAAAAGAGTGGGAGCATAATTTTATTAATATACAACCAGAAGCAACGACATAATAAAAGAGAACCATATTTGAGTATGTGATGCCATCATTTTCTAAAACTGAGTCCAGTATTATTAGATCGACTATTACAACCAACAACTTTAAATTTAAACTGAACATTATACATAAGGTGCAACAATTAATATAATTAAATGGATTGCAAGACGAGGATCCAAACACTCACATTGCCAAATTTTCAGAGATTTATAATACCTTCAAGATAAAAGGGGCACTAATGATGATTGAGGATTTATTATTTTCTTATTGAAGAATAGAGGTAAGTAATAGCTAAACTCTCTCCCTAGAGGATTGATCACTACTTCAGACTCTCTCCCTAAATGGCTATGATTATAAATGATATCTCTTCTTATACACATATTAAATAAGAGATCTTATATGATACATGAAAGATATTCAAATATCTTCTAATAAGGTGCCCATATTATAGTCTTCCTGTTTGGCTATAGGTTCAGACATTTTATAATGGTCTGAATACTTCAACTAGGTAGAGGATGGATGTCGCAACTGGAGACGGCTTAAATAGTAAGACACCTAAAGCAACCCAGTAATTGATCGAAGAAATAACTGTAAATAGCTATCAATGGAAATCAATAAAAGCTATAACTAATAAGTAGGATGGAGTTTATAATGAAAACAATGTTACAACCTTGGCAGTTTAGGTTTAGGGTTTTAGTAAAAATATAGGCTGATTGTTAGTGTCTTAGTATCCAACTAAATTGATGATATATAAGTTATATAAAGTAGGGCATTCTAGCTAAGAGTGTCAAGCTATTAAGGCTACAGATAAGAAAGTTAAACATGTTGACTATATGGTTAATATGCTTCGACAACAAAATGGCCCATATAATAATACTTACAACCCAGAATAGAAAAACCAACCAAACTTTTAGTGCAAAAATCAGGGGAATACAGACAAAACTCTTCACCTGGATTTTAGTAATAACCTCATACATAAGAGAAGAAGCCTAGCCTGAATGTGATCATGATTAAATTCATTCAGACATTTGAAATTCAATTTCACACTAATGAAGCTTCAATAAGAAATCAAAAGGCTTCTATCCATAACTCAAATAACCAAATATGATAGCTTGCAAATTTGAATTCTAAAAAACCTTAAGGAGGCCTACTTTGCAATACTAAGATCAATCTAAAGAAGCATATGAAGAATGCACTATTTGGTAAGGAGCTAATATTCGAGAAGCAACCATTTAAGGAGAAAAAAATTGAGGAAAAGGAAAAGAAACAAGAGAGTAAAGAAGGTGAGTATCCTAAGCAAGTAAAAGAGTTTAATCTTATCATCTCGTATCCAGTAAAACAGAAGATGGATTAAATTGACGAGCAGTTTGGTAAATTTTTAGAACTCTCCAAACAATTACATATTAGATATAGATAAGGACTTTAAAGTATATTTTATATTAGACCATCCATTTCTAGCTATAATTAGGGCAGTAATAGATGTGAGTGATGGTAAACTAGTGCTGAGAGTGGGGGAAGAAGAGGTCACTTTTAAACTTTTTAAGGCTTTGAGACATTCTCCGGAACATGATGAAATTTTTTACTTTCTTAATGTTGTTGATTTTGTAGTTTCTGATGTTGTTTAAGAAATAAAAAGTGATGACTTATTACAGTTATGTCGAATATATGGAGAGGAGTTTAGTCTCCATGATGATAAAAGAGTAAGAAGAAATGAAAACGTAAAGGTAATGACGTTAAACAAGTGCATCTTAGAAGGAAACTCATGTCTTTTAATTTGGTAATTTCATTTCAGTTAGATTTTATTCTAGATTTCTAGGTTTTAATTTCAACAATTTCATTTATATCTATGTTAAATTTTATAGTTTAGTATTATATTTATATTTTTTTTATGGTTTAATAGGTGTTAATATCCTCTTTTATGCTTCAGTTATGTGTATGCATTTAAAAATTTGGAAGCAAGTGGAAAACTAGCTAAGTTAAAAATTTACAAAAAGTTATACGCTTATCAACACACCTATGTGTAGATTAAAACGCCCATATTGATAAGATAAATAACTGTGCTCCGCTTTGAGAAGAGTGTCAAAAATTAGGGCACCAAAATATATGTGTTGATGTGACTGTGTTGCTAAAGATCTAATGTAAGTCACTTACATGCCCTTTAGTACGCCTATGTTGCCAAAGTTACAAAAAGATACACAATCATTAATATACCTGATGTCGATGATGAATTCCATTCCTCCTTATTTTGCAAAAGTTATAGAAAGATACACGCCTAATATCACACTTGTATTAATGGCTGCATAGATCTTGTTTTTTAAATTTAGTGTCAACATGACCATGTTAAATCCCAACATGCTAATGTATTTTTTTTATCTTGATTTTATTTTTAACACGAACTTAGTATATGCCTATGTTTTAGACCATGTTAAACCCTATGAAAACACATTTAGGTTACATGTCTATATAAAAGCTCAACACACCTGTGTCTAGTAAAAATTAGTCCTAAAATGTTTAATAGGGACTAGTTACTTGGTCGTGTTAAGACTTATATTAAACAAAATCACTTTAAAATCTCCCCTTCAGTGCTCAAAACTGTTTTTTTCAAATTCTCTCTCACTTCTCTCATTTGGGTGACATTCCTTTACCATACATTTTGCAAAAACCCTTCATAACCTATTTTCTTTATGATTTCATCAATTTAAGGTATGTTGCTTAATTCTATTTCTTCTTTAATTGTTTTTACAAATTTTTAGGGGAATACGTGTGGGATTCCCTTATTTTCATATTTTGGGGTTGTTTAAGATTAATCAAAAGTTTGAAAGGGTTTAGGAGGCTTAGTTGACATTAATGGGCTATATGCATGATTAAATTTGAATTTTCTAGGGATTTGATGAGCTTTTGTGGTTTATCTACATGAATTTGAGTCCATATAGTTGATTTATTGATTTTCCATTGATTAAATTGTGAAATTGCTTATGTTGTACATATTTTACAATTTTATTAGACCCTTTTGTGCTATTTAATTGCATATTATTTGGGTATTTTTATTTTATTAGGTTTGTTTGATTTAATTAAATTGTATAAATAATTTAATTTCAATATTTGTTATTAATTGATACATGAAGGTATTTTTATTAATTAATTTGTTTTCTTATTAATGTCATCATAATTGTGACTGTTATAGATTAAGTTATGGGTTATTAAATTTTTTTATATTTTATCAATCCATAATAATTAATTATGGGATATTATTTTGTTGTTTATTCAATTTATATACATTATTTATAAAAGGGAGATGCCCCAAGGTAAATCCTCATAATCACTTTTACTGAGCAATGTTAGTGATCTTTCTGCATATTTAGTACGTTCAACTTACTAACTTGATCTTCAAAGTTTCTATTTTGGGAACACTTTCTGACCATTAGTATTGTTTTGCAGGCTTGAAAAATTAAGATCAACCTACTAGACTTACTAAAAATTTAGCCTATATTAAATAACTAAAAGTATTGTATGAAATAAGATTCTAAGATAGTGGAAATTGAATCATGTTCTACTTCTTAATTCATTCATCTTTATTGATAAATACTTAATATACTATATTTTAATAACATATTTAGTGCATTTTGCTCGTTTATTTGAGATTTTTTTTTATGGTTTTTGTACTTAATTTGTTTGTAGCATGCTTTTAGGTCCTAATTTTCTTAATGGATCAAAAGGAGTGGAAGTGGAGCAAAATTGAGGCAAAAAATCAAAGAATTGAAGCTATTTATGAAGTATATGCTAATGTTGGTAAAAGACGCACCTACATAGTCGTGTAAGGGACCATGCAATTCTCTGTGATCATGTACAACTTCAAGATATTGTTTTTCTTGCATGGAGGTCAAACACACTCGTGTGGTGATGGACATGACTATGTCCACTATCTGTGTAAGCTTCTAGAATCGTGTCTATAAACAACTTTCGAGTTTTGAAGAGACATGATCATACACAAGGTTTTGTGGTTGATTGTGCTAATGTAAAAACCTTAATAACAAAGTATAAAAGGCAATCAGAAGGTAACAAAAACACGATAATTGATTCAGAGATCCAATAGGGAGCATTCTTTCATCAAGGTTTCAATAGATCATATTAAAGAAAAGGGGATATAGAATAAATTCTCTTATTTTTAATTTTCTTATGAACTTTTGATTTTTTTTTCTATTTTTATGAACTAAATTTGTACTCCCTAATTAGGATGAACTTTAAGTTAGGTAGACCTTGTAATTTGATTCTTTATTTAATACAATTAGATTGTTGATTCATTGGATTCAATTATGTGTTTTAACTCTTGAATTAATATGTATAGGATATTATTTCATTTATGATTTCATGAATTGAGATTAAGAAATCCTTTTATATGAATAGATCTACTATAACTGAAAGTAGCTACATGCAAACTTAGAGATAGGTCGACATAAATCCTCTAGGTTAAGTTCAAACCAAATAGTGAAATTAAAAAATCAATTAACACAATCTTGAGGGTTTTAATTAGAAATATATTTCAATTAATCAATAAGGATTAATATTTAATAGTCTTGAGAAAGATATTAACATAAATTAGGAATTTCCACGACCTAATAATCCTTAATAGAATTGCATGATAAAGAGTTAATTGCTTAAGAAAGCTTAGGGGGATTCATTATTAATCTTAATGTGATATATGCTCCTGGTTATTATTTATATTGGACATAAATTTAGTTTTAGTTAAACCATTATCCAATTTTTTCAGTTAGATAATAGGAAAAAGCTAACTACTAGCACTTATAGTCTTTATAGGATCGATACTCCATATTTACTATCACTATATGATATTTCGACAAGTTCATTTGCTTGTGAGATCTATGGGGTAGGGATCCGACCATATCATGTTTTTGGCACCATTTTTAGGGATTATAATATTAAGAAAAGCTATTTTTTGTTAATTAGTCATTATTTTTGTTTATATTTATATTATTTATTTCCTTATAATTCTTTTTCCTAAGTTTGTGTTTTTGGCTTATTTTCAAGATTTGGGACTCATTTTTATATCTATTAAACATAATGGAAGGACAAAGAGCATAATATTCTCAAGGGGACTATAGTAAACCATCATTTTTAGCAGTTTTGGTAGGTTAGAATAAGAGGTATGGTTACATGTATTTAGAAGCTCAACTAATATTCATGACATGTTGTGACATTTGTGATGGTAACCACTCCAATCATGAATGTTAGACACCAAACCATATATAGGAACATCCAACTTGTACAGAGAACTAATCTCAAGGCACCCCATATGAGAATACTTATAATCTAGAGTGGAGTAATTCTTATGATTGTTTATGGAACAATTATGCTTCATCTAATTTTCTACAATGATAGCATCAATAAGGGTATAAATTTTTTAAGGATGACCTTATGAAATTTGTTGCTTCAACCAAGGTTGCCCTCAATAAAACTAAAGAGTTAGGTGTTTTATCTAGATACATTGAGCCAAATTTGGGGGAACATTTGAATGCAATATCATTATAAAGTGGAAATAAGCTAAAGGTTGAAGAAAATCAGGAAGCTATTGTTCAAGAAGAAAAGGTAGAGAAGAAAGAGGAAGATGAAGAGGAGTCAAATACAAAGGCTATCAAGGAATTATCAGTAGTTATCTTAGGTACAAAGGCTCCTACTTCCTATAAAATAAATTGATAGAGTAAATTAAAGATTTAGGGGCTTTTACTATTCCTTTTTATATTGACAGTTTGTTACTAAAAAGGGTATTAATGGATTTACTTAGTTTTATTAATTTGATACCTTATGTCCTTATTATCTTGCAATGTGTTACTTATTTTCAAGTTAGTGAACCCTTACGTGGGAAATGGGTGGAATTAAGCTACAAATTATAGATCCAGGTTTAAAAAAAAGACTTGTTGTTTATGTAGTTAAAGACATTAAAAAAGCACTACTTAGGAGGCAACCTAAGACTTAAGATAGTTTGGTCAATTTGATACTTTATTTTGATTACTTTATAGTTTACTTCTAAGGTTTTATTAATTTTTGGCTTGCTTTATGTTAGGTTTATGAACATCCATATCTCTTTTTTCCCCCTACTTTTTGTGTTATTGGTGTGTTTTATTTACTTAGCTTGAGATTAAGTGAAAATTTTGAAGTTTCCAAGAATTTAGAAGTGCACACAGTCATGGACACACCCGTGTCAACCAAAATTATGTTTCTTTATGTTTGACATAGTCACAGTGACTTAAACGCTCACTGGACACATTTGTGTCCATCCTTTTAAATTAAAAAAAAATTCCACATGTTCACAGTAACTTACAGACATGCCCATGTCACATAATTTTATTAACTGTATCCCTTGATATGCCTGTGTCCCTACACTACATGCTCGTAGATATTTACACGGTCCAGGGACATGGCTGTATACTCTGACCATGTAAGTTTGCAAAAGCCTTAAAAGCCCTAGCCTATTTCTTCTTTTTCACTTTCTTCCTCTTCCACACATTCTCCCCTTGGTGCGACCCACCTGGAACCTAGCTTAGGGTTTTCACAATATTTGCAATACCAATTCTCATCTTGCTTGCATTTTCCATCGATTTACACTTAGGTTTTAGGTGATTTCTGGATGTAGGGTTTGAATAATTGTTAGAGCTAGGTTTCACCTTTTACTACATTTTAATGTATACATCTTCTATTTTTCTTCTTTTTTTCAATCTCAAGCTAAATTTCATGCTTTTCCCTATGGATTATTAGATATAATTGCTAAATTGCAACATGATTAAGTCAAATTTAAATTGGAATTGTTGTTCTTGCTCACTATATTATGTGAATTGCTTTGGGTTTCATAGGTTATGCATAAATTGGTGTTTTTCTCTTAATTAGTTAGTTTTTTTTTTAATTTTATCCCCATTTTGTATTTTTCATAATTTAGGGCTTAATTGTTCATGTAGTATTCATATAGATTCATTTTGATTCTAAATTTTAGTATTTGCAATTAATAATTATATAATTAGTCTAGTTTTCTTTGTGTTATTGCATGTTTTATTATTTCTCCAATTTTGTAATTAATTAGATTCCTAAGTCTTTTGTGAATTTTTATTTTTAGTTTATTTGGTTTTTAATCATATTTATTGTCGCAGTTCATATAATATAAACTAACTGTCGCAGTTCATATAATATAAACTGACTGCCCAAATAAAGTGCAGGGAAAAATTGCTATTTCTCATTTGTATTCATTATGTTATCATATTTTCTTTTATTATAGACATGATGACAAGAAGAATGTAAGCAATGCAATAAAAGAGGGTAAACGAAAAGCCAAAAAAATGAAAAAGAGGCGAAGGGTCTTTTAGAAAGCAAAGTGGAGCCTATTCTCCATCCACTCGAAACGTAGCTACACATCTATTGACATGCTATGACATGCTTCAATTTAATATGGAGCCTATGAAGCACATTTCTTAGGCTAAAGTATAAGAAGTTTAGGACCAAAAGATGCATTGATTGGGAAGTTTTGGAGCGAGTCTATTTGGTATAGTAGGTTTTGGACTTCTTAAATGTTAGAGCATGGTCCCGATTCTTTGAGATAGTGGAGCTCCTCACTTTCAATTTTGACTCGACTTTCTTTATAGAAAAGGGCTACTACAATTGCAAACCCCAAACACGATTCATTTTAGGATGCTAGGTGAGATGATGGGATGAGCTATATGGAGTTGTCCATGATGATGGCACTTTACGAGCAAGACTTTTTGGATACTTGGAAGTACTTAGATCTTTGTATAAACTTTCTATGCAAATGGAGAGTTGGCATTTTTGGAGCACCATCAGCAACAAAGAGGATATATACTAAGGTAGTCTTGAATGCTCATTAGTTTTTTTTTTAATTTCTTTCATTTTCATTTTTATTTTATCGCGTATTTTCATTATTTTAATTAATTAATTTTTTTGTCTTAATATTTAGAAAGGGCTTAACACTATTAAGCTCTATTTGAAATGTTATTACAATTTTATTTTTACTTTATTGCTATTTTTATTTTGATTTTTCTTTTTGCCTTTCTATCCCCTTTTGTTTCTCTTTTATAAGGATGATTGTGCTTAATTTTAGGATGGAAATTATGATGAATTTAGAAATGTAAAAATTATAATTTAGGGAAGTACCAAATCACTATTCTTTTCTCACTTTATATTTTCTGTGTTTTTATTACGTACGTTGGGAACAATGTACATCTTTAAGTGTAGGGAAAGGGGTATAATGAAATTTTAAAAAATTCAAAATTTTAAGCTTATTATAATCTTTATTATTTATTTTTATTAACTAATATGCCAATTTAGTTAAGTTATGTCCAAAACATTTTAGAATATTATTAAATATTAAGTTAAATTAGAATGAAAATGGATGAAAGCTGGATTATTGTTGCTTTATAAGCCATTTTTTTAGTATTTATTAAAGTAGTTAATTTGAATGAAAATTAAATATTATTTACCCATATAAAGCCTAAATATGAGCTTTTAAGACTAAGAGCAACATATCATTATATTATGCTCTATTATCTTTTGTTGACTGTTTATTGTGCGTAGCTAGATGATTCTAGAACTTAATTTTATTATTCATATTGAGGTCACATTATTAAACTACAAGAATGAAAATGATAAAGGCAATTAGATTTAAAATATTTGTTTTAGCTTATTTTTCTTTGATTATTATCTATCCTATTTTATTCCTTAGGAGTAACCAAATTTGAGACTTAGCCTTATATTTGATTGATAATAGTCATATTGATGGCTAATTACCCTATTTTTCTTAAAAAAAATTCATCTACTTTTAAATCGTGAAGGATTTACATTTACTTGATGGCTTAAAACTTAGATTATATTGAAGAATTTTAAAGACAAGGTCCAACGTGCTTATGATTATTAGTGCATGGTAATTGTTAAATTTATTTATTCTCAAGTGTTTTGTGGTTATAACTTTATATTCTATCCAAAGTTACTAGAAGTTCAAGTTAAAAATAATTTATTGCGAGCATATCAATAAAAGAAAAAAGAAAAGAAAAGAAAGCTTAAAGAGTGAGACGAATTATTGTTATGCCAATAAAATCTTTCCTTAAAGGACCTGTGCCACAAAGAAACAAGTTTTTTGCAATCTCATTTATTTAAATTTCCTTCAACATTATTATCTTCTTAATTATCCCTTCCATACCTTTACCCAAGCCTTATTACATCTTGTTTAAAAAATCTTTTAATTTTGATTTATATTTATTAGTGGTGAGATGTGATTTTATTGTAAGATTATAGTTAAGAGTCCTTCTAAGTATTGACTTGAGAGTTTATAATATTTTCCATCTTAAACACTTTGAGTGCATTGAGTGAATCCTTTGTAAGGGTGTGCAATTTTTTTTGTTTTATGCTAGAGATTATCAATTTGATTTATATTGATATTAGTTTAAGGAATTTTGTTCTAGAATTATCAAAGTCTAATTGTATATTGATTTGGTTCATAAGATATGATAACTTAAAGAGTGGATGGGCAGGTTTTAACTGAAAAGGGATAGATGTTTTTAACTTTAACGATTTGGATTATGATTTGCTTGAGAATAAGCAAAGTATTAATATGGGGAAGTTGATAAATGCTCAATATATTATATTTTTAATCCCAAGTTTGGTGTATTTTGCTTTTTATTTAATATTTTTATGGTTTTGGTACTTAATTTGTTTCTAGCATGCTTTTAGGTCTTAATTACCTTCATAGATTGAAAGGAGTGGAAGTTGGTGAAATCAATATAGAAACTAAAGAATTGAAGATGTTTATGAAGTGCATACTCATGTTGACAATGAACATTCCAGTATAAGTCATGTACACAGTTGTATAAGGGACGGTGTAAGTCACTATGATCATGTATAGCTTTAAAACATTGTTTCCCTTATGTAGGTTAGACACGCCCATATAGTGATGAATATGGTCATATCCATTGCTTATGCAATCTTATGGGACTTGTTTGTACATGATTTTTTAAGTTTTAAAGAGATAATGAGGGACACCGTCATGTTCACGAACATATGGCTAACTGTGTCCAATGCAAAAATCCTTAATTACAAAGTATAAAAGGCAATTAAGAAGTGTAATAGAGAGAGTTTTAGTTTTAAAACATAAATCTAAACCCTAGGGCAATAGAAACATGATGATTGATTCATAGATATAATAAATAGCATTCTTTCATCAAAATTTCAGTGGATCATATTAGAGAAAAGGGGATATGCATTGAATTATCTTATTTTAATTTTTCTTCTGACCTTTTGATTATGTTTTCTATTTTTATGAACTAAATTTGTTTAGTGCCTAGGTAGGATGAACCTTACGTTAAGATGGACTTTGTGATTTGATTATTTATTTAATGAATTTGATTGTTGATTTATTGAGTCAATTATATGTTTTATCTCTTAAATTAATATATTTAGCATATTATTTATGTATTATTTTATATTGAGAAATCCTTTGCATGAATAAATCTACCATAATTGAAAGGAATTATATGAAAACCTAAAAATAAGTTGACATAAATCTTCTAAATTAGGGTCAAAACTAATAGTGAAATTCACAAACTGATTAATATAATCTTAGGGGTTTTAACTAAAAAGATATTTTAGTTAATCATCCTAGGTTTAGCTGTTAATATTCTTGAGAAAGATATTAACATAAACTAGGAATTTTTACGGTGTAATGATCTTTAATAAAGGGTTAATTGCTTAAGAAAGCTTAAGGGGATTTATTACCTAAGTACTACTATTTGATTTGATTAATCATAGTGTTATCTACATTATTGGTTATTATTTGTATTAGACTTTAGTTTAGTTTTAGTTAAACCATCTTGTTTTGTCATTTAGATAATATAAAAAAGGTAATTACTAATACTTATAGTCCTTGCGAGACCAAATACGTGTGATAAGGATAGATTTTTGTCATGGGTAAATGAGTAAATTTACATTTATAAAAACTTAGTTCATTTTTTTAAAACACCTCCTAAATACATCAAGCTTACCTTAATCATCATCGTCTTCCATTTTTCAGTTAAATAATCCTAAAACAAAGAACCCAAATGTCTCTTAAATATCTCAACCCATTACTTGTAGAAGAGTAGTTGGTGATAGTGTTCCCTTTTCATCTCTCTATTTAGTGTCAAACATGACCATATTAGTACACCACTAATGGTGAAAAAGAGAAGTTTTGAGTCATTAATGCTGGAGGAAGATAAGCACAATTTTTTCAATAGTAGGAAATCCTAACACCTTAAAAAAAAACCACCCCAAATTAGAGTTATACCATGTCTATATATTCCACAAACCACAAGTCTTCCTAAAAAATACCACTATCACATAAAGAAATTTGTTCAAAGATAGTGTGGAAAAATACCATGAGTTAACTCCTTATATACGGTGACACCCTAACTTTAAAATGTGAATATCCAAATAAAAGTTAGCACAAGCAATATCATGGCTTTAGCACAAGCAATATCATGGCTCATTATATACCATACGACATATATGTAGAAAAATAACACCACTCATTTTAAATAAATAATCGTTTCATTTTCATACAAGAATACCAACAATTCCATGGTTCAATAGAAACCATACCAAGACATAATAAATGTAAAAAAAAACACTATAAGTTATTATAAATGAGTACCACGTATATTTTAAAATATAAATACCATAAATGAGTACACAACTACTTTGCCTCAACACAAACTATACTAGTACTGTTGGGCCCCGATCATTTTTATTTTTATTATTATTATTGTTATTATAGATATATTTACTTATTCGTTTCCTTTAATTACTTTTTATTTTTGCCTAAATTGTTTTAATTATGTGTATATATATGTATATTTGTGAGTTTTGGCTTTAGCAAGTGGTTGGGATTACAAGTTGGGTTCAATGAAGGGCTTGTTAGAAGAATGGGCCTTAGGAATAAATAGATTAAAGAGAAGGAGGAGAAGAAATAAGTGGATTAGGGTGTAGTGGGCTTGTGAGGGGGGAGAGCCCAAAAGCATTGTTAGTAAGGATGTAGTTTTGGGAGTA
>JANITX010000008.1:32735334-32747589 GCA_027564395.1 Erythroxylum ulei
TAGGATGTGTTGTAGCAATACTCAGCCCATCCCACCCAACGTGCCCATTGTTGAGGTTGCTTGCTAGAAAAACACCTAAGATAGGCCTCGAGGCACCGATTGACAACCTCGGTCTGCCCATCCGTTTAGGGATGGTAGGCTGAACTGAATCGCAGCTGTGTACCTTGCAACTTAAACAATTCGTTCCAGAATTTACTCAAGAATATTTTATCTCTATCAGATACTATTGAGTTAGGGAATCCATGCAACCTTACCACCTCCTACACAAAAATATAGTCCACCGATTGGGCTGGGCTGTATAGGGGTGTTTAAGAGCAAGGAAATGTGCGTATTTGCTGAGTCGGTCCACCACTACTAGTATGGCTGAAAACCCTTTTGATTTAGGCAACCCTTCTATGAAATCCATAGAAAACTCTTCCCAAACTTGCTGTGGTACTGGTAAGGGTTGCAGTAGGCCAGCTGGGGAAAGTGATAAGTATTTATTTTACTGACAAACAACACATTCAGCCACAAACTTGTAAATGTCACCTTTCATCCCATCCCGAAAGAGTTCATGTGCTAGCCTTTTGTAGGTTTTTAAAGCACCTCCATACCCTCCGACATTGCTTTGGTGGCTGTCCTTGATCAAGGTTGGAATGAATGTAGAGGTCCTAGGAAGCACTAACCGATCCTTGTAAAATAACCTGTCCTAGAGTAGTGTATAAGAAGGATGTGACCCCCCATCTTGCCGAAGCTCCTGCCTTAATTTAAACAATTTAGGATCAGCCTCAATCTCCTTGATTATTTGCTCCATATCTAGTGCCCGTAGTGTTATCACAGCCATAGCTTCTGCCTGAATAGGTCTTCTTGACAGCGCATCAGCCACTCTATTCTTCCTTCTCGCCGTATACTCAATGCTGAAGGTATACCCCAACAATTTGGACAGCCATTTCTGATAATCCGGGTGGACTTCTCACTGTTCCAGTAGGAATTTAAGTGGCTGTTGATCGGTACGGATGATAAATTGATGGCCCAAAAGGTATGATCTCCATTTCTTCACTGCTAAGACAATCGCCAACAATTCCCGCTCATATGCTGATTTATGCCGGTTGGTTGTGGGCAAAACTTGACTGAAGTAAGCAATAGGTCGATTCTCTTGCATTAGAACCGCTCCTAGAGCATTGACTGATGCATCGGTCTCCATTATAAAAGGTTTAGTGAAATCAAGTAAGGTTAGAACCGGGGCTGAAATCATAGCTTGCTTAAGCCATTGAAAAGAAGCTTTACTTTCCTCAGTCCATTTAAACCCTTCTTTCTTTGACAATTGTGTCAGCGGCCAAGAAATGTGTCCATAATTCTTCACGAACTTCCTATAGTATCCTGTTAACCCTAAGAAGCTCCGCAACTCTCTTACATTCATCGATCTTGGCCAATTCACTATCACTTGGATCTTTTTAATGTTGGCTACCACCCCCTCTCGCAATATAATGTGCCCTAGGTATTCCAAAGTTGCCTGCCCAAAAATGCACTTCTTCCCATTTGCATACAATTGCTGCGATTGGAGCACCATTAAGACTAC
Source organism: Erythroxylum ulei (assembly GCA_027564395.1). NCBI lineage: Eukaryota > Viridiplantae > Streptophyta > Magnoliopsida > Malpighiales > Erythroxylaceae > Erythroxylum > Erythroxylum ulei. Next base: position 32,736,893 of record JANITX010000008.1, read on the forward strand.
CCGCAAGTGACAAACATGTTCTTCCTCACTGGCACTGTAAACTAAGATGTCATCGAAAAATACCAATACAAACTTACGAAGGTAAGGCTTAAAAACCTGGTTCATGAGAGACTGAAAAGTGGCTAGGGCGTTAGTCAATCCGAAGGGCATGACGAGGAATTCGTAATGCCCTTCATGAGTTCTAAATGTTGTCTTCTCGATGTCTTCGGGTCTCATACAGATTTGTTGGTAACCCGCCTTTAAATTAATCTTCGAAAAGATAGTAGCCCCCTTTAATTCATCAAGAAGCTCGTCTATAATAGGGATTGGGAATTTGTCGACGACTGTCACTTTATTCAGAGCATGGTAGTCCACACAAAACGCCACCCTCCGTCTTTCTTTTTAACCAACAACACTGGACTCGTATAAGGACTTACACTCGGTTGAATTTATCCTGGAATCCAACATTTCTTTCACTAGATTCTCAATCTCATTCTTTTGGAACTGGGGGTATTTATAAGGCCTCACCGATACCGGGTTAGCTCCTCTTTGGAGTACAATGGCATAGTGCTTAGCCCTTTCAGGAGGCAATTATTGAGGCATGTCAAAGACTGCACGGAATTCCTCCAAAAGCACCTATAGCTCTGCCTGAATTGGAGTGACACCTTTCAACTTTGTCCCTTCTGCAAACCTCATCTGTAACAAATACACCAAATCTTCATTTGTTGTGGTATGCACCAATTTTTTTAAAGCTGATCGGTGTTTTTGTGAGAGTCAAATCTCCAACGATCGTGAAGGTTCGCTCCCCTTGTTTAATCTCCATTGTCATCTTGCCCCAATCTGTCACCACCTTGCCTAAAGTTTATAGCTGCTTAACGCCTAATATAACATCACAGTAGCCCAACTCCATTGGTAAGTATTCTTCGGCTACCTGCAATCATTGCACTGTCAACACTATCTCCTTGCAAATGCCTTCTCCTCTAATCTGTTGTCCATTTCCCAGGGCTATTGCATACGGCGTAGTTCCTTCCAATTCCCAATTCAACAATCTCACCAGATCCCATGAAATAAAATTGTGCGAGACTCTATTGTCAATCAATATTATTACCTCTCTTCCACCTACGATCCCCTTCACTTTTATAGTCTTTGGGAAGGTGAATCCCAACACTGACCCCGCAGCCAACTCCACTAATTGAAATTCTTCCTCCTCAGCTTCTTCCTCCGACTCCTTCTCAAGCTCAGTTTCTTCGTCCATGGTAGCCAACACCTGAAGTTCTATTTTCTTACACCGATGACCCGGATTGAACTTCTCATCACACCTGTTGAGATAGTTCCATCATTTCTGCTAGATTCCTAGGCTTGAGGATCTGCACTTCCAGCTGAATCTCCTCCACTAGCCCATTCATGAATGTACTCTCTAGGACTGCATCGGGTAACTCCGGGAGAGGGGCGGCGAGTTCCAAAAATCTGCCGGTGTACTCCACCACCGTGTCGACCTGTTTCACTGCTAGCAATCGTTGGCACTGGGTACCTTCGTGAGCCGGGCGAAACTTCTGCTTCACCAGCTTCTTACACTCTTGCCAATCTACGATGGGTCGTCGGCTCTTCACCCACCTGAACCACGTCAAAGCATCTACCTCTAGGCTCATACCCACGAGTTCCATTTTCTCCATCTCGGTGAACTTACCCACTGAGAAAAATCGCTCCACCTTGTAGATCCACCCATTGGGGTCGTTCCCTCCGAACGTGGGCATCTCGACCTTTCTTGGACAACAGTCTCGCCGGAAATCACCTGTACTTGCGAACCCAGGAGGTGGCTCGACGCGGTCGCTAGCCTCATTGTGCCAGACATTACTCTCAAAATGTTCCTCCGGCACTACTGGAACCTTTCCCAGCTCCCTCTTTTGACTGGGCTCGGGTTGATGTTCTTCGGGTGAGTGTTCTTCGGGTTAGGTTTCCACAGTACCTCCCTTGGTTCTTTTCCACGTTTGCAACACCGACATCATCATGCTCTTTATTTCTGACCTAAAGCGTTCTCCCATCTCTCTATTCGTATCCTCCATCTTCCTTTGAAGTTCCACACTATGTTCATCCATTCACCTCTGCCAATCTTGAGTGGAATGACTCAACTGCCTCTGAAATTCTTGATGAGCCTGGCTAATCGATCTTTGCATCTCTTCCCCATCTCTTCACCTCTCTTCTCTCAACAGTTCCAGATCCTTCTCTAGTCCTTCCATCCAGTTATCAACCTTCTTAGTAGCCATTGTTCAGGAACAACTGCTCTGATACTAGTTGATAGACTCCAAAAGACAAGTATGGACGACTTTGTAATTGCTATTGATTTCTGTAACGAATACAAGGATAATCTGGTTTTCGAGGTCCAGTTCCTCCAGCCTAGGGCTCATACACATGTCATTTTCTCGCATGCCTCTCCCCTCCTTCCCTTCTGTTATTTGTGCTAAGAATCTGTGGCTAACAAATTCTGTTAACTGACAACCTAATGATTGGTTGTCAGTACTATTAGCTAACTAACTACCCGAATACATAATGCCCTACTGCCATACTCCTCTGACGATTACTCCTCTACCCTCTGCTTATTCTTCCTAACGTAGAAACGGGTTATCTTAGGTCTATCAGAATATCATTTAAGTTAGTGTCAATCTTTATGGCTTATAAGCCTGGTCTCTTTCCAGGCTTCTGAAACTGTATTTAAACTAATACTTTGGATATTGCTCTTTGCTAATGAAAGGCTTAATAAATGGATCATGTTCAAAGTTTTAATTAATTTTCCTTTTGTGCTTTAGTTGTATGAAGATGATGTTTGGTGTTATGGCTCCCAGAGCGAGAACTGACACGTTCTTTGGAACAGTTTAAACATTATCTGTACAATACTGAGGGTGTGGGGGCCTAATCTTACAAATTCCTGATGTTCAACATAGATTAGCTGCGTACTCCTAAGTTTTCTATTAGTTCTTAAAAATCTGTTCTTTTGGGTAACTAGTTTGGTTTATGGTCTTTATACTCACTTGTAATTGTACAGTTCTCGTTCTCGTATTCAGAATTTAACTCTTTAGTTTCTTTAGATATATGGAATACTTCCTGTCAGTTATGGTTAATTAGGATAATGTGGAACAATGAAAAGATGGTCGAAGACAAGAAGTTCCGAAGTCTGGATGATAGCTTTGCTATCAAGGTGTGGGCTGGTGTCCTTACAATCGATACTAGAAATGTGATTTATGCATGCATGAAACCACTTAGTTTGAAGAGCTCTCAAAATTATATGTGAGAAGCAACGAACACTTATAGAAACAAAAATGTTAGATCTGTCTCCCTGAGAGTAAGGTATTGTTATCTACTTCACTTGTGTTCATCTTTTCAGGAATCTCAGCTATCATTTTTACGGGGAAATTGTACCTAGCACTTTGATTCTGTTGTAATCAAAGTTTAACGACCTAAAAAATATAGTACCGTTTTCACCCCTTCAGGTCAAAAAATTTACTTGTGGCCTTGACTTCCATAAAAATTATCAGAGACAGAGGGACAGCAAGCTTTTTCATTGAGAGGCCATATTTCACGTGATGTAGCTTTTCCTCTTGGCCATGGTTTAAGGTTCTTTCTGAGAGAAAAAGATAAGCGATTGTGCTTCGTCAAATGATAACCTACACTGGTTGAATTGAACCTCATGACCAGTATTTGTAGTGGTGATATGGTATGGCAGCCTCTAATGTCTCGAGCAGTACAATGGGTTTGATCATAGGTACAGTTGTATTTTGTTATTTAAATTTTTTGAGAGTTAAAATCTCGATTCGTTTCCTTCTCACCACTCTCGATTTCAAAGACAGTCGGCCTCAGTTCCCATTTCTGTGTCTCTTACATTGCAAGTTCACCTTTTGTCGACTTGTTAAATGTCCATGGCATTTGGTGTCGTTCTTTTTTAAGTAGTTGCACTTGCCTTCTGCTTCCAGTAGTTGTTCTTAGTTGCTTACTTACTGCCCATTTTATCTTACTCTTGTCTTACTTGGATTTGAGAAGCACATTCCATCATTTCTTTCCAAGAAGATTGAAGAAACTAAGAATATTGTAGCACGCACTCACCGAATATCTATTTGATTACTTGATAAACTGTTATCTGATATTGAAAAGTGTACTGTGATAGAACAGAATTTACTGCAACTTCTACAACCAAGCCTTTTTTTTCCCCCTTGTGAGAAGAGATCAATCAATGGAAACTATACCCGGAAAGTATAGATTTATGCAGCGTAATTATCAGTCCATTGTCGAACTTCTAATTGTTTCAAGATAGCTATATTTTCTCTCACATATATGAAGAGAAAGAAAAAAGAGAAATAGTAATCTTCTCGTACAGCGCATGAATTGGAGACAACTAATTATCAAAGATCAATTCTTTTCCTCCCATGTTGTGAGATTCCAATTAGGGTGTAAATTACATACACAACATCACATATATGTAGTTTTCACCTATTTTCATGTTTCCCTATACATGCACGTTTATCTCCTCCAAGATGCTCAACAGGGATCAATAGCGCCTTGTGCCATGAATAATGGGGTTCCCTCCGACAAGCAAGACACCGGCGGAATGGTAAGGGTCTCAATTGTCCCATATGCATTCCAACAAAAAGGATTTGCCACAAATTGGCCTTGCGTGGGAAGCAGCTCTATATCTGATAGTATAATGTTGGTGCAGGGTACCGAATCGCTGCAAGCTAAATGCATGGGTGGACTTCTAGTATCGTATGTACCCTTAATGTTTGTATACGATACATCAGAAACATATATTGCACTTGTTTGGTTACTGCAGTTCCTGGTTAAGCAGTAATATTGGTCTATCATAATAGGATTGCGCACATTGTCCATGTGAATGTTATGAAATCTAACTTTGGACACAGAGCCGTATCCTCCTTGCCATGTTTTAATCCGAACACCATTGTCGGAGTTCTTGACGACGGAATCAGCCACCGTGATATTTGATACACAGGCCCCTGAATTCCGGACTCCAAGACTGCCAATGCTGCATGTGAAATTAAACAATATATATATATCTCGTGAGGGAGTTCATGAGCGAGTTTCATTCCATGCTGCTAGAAATGAAAAGATTTTTGCTTGTCAAGTTCCATGAATTGTGTGAAGAGTGAAGCCATAGGTTTTCAATAGCATTTAAAAGGTCTCTTGGTCCATCTTTACTGCATAGGTGAAGCTAGCAAGTTGAAAGCCGAACGTCTAGGATTCAGGAGTGGCGCCTAACTTTTGTTGAGGACTTTTGGAACGTGCATATAGATACCAGCTTGAACGAGTCGTTAACCATCTAGAAAAGAACGTACCTTATTCCATGTCCTGGACCACACGTTATGTTCCTTATATCAACATTGTAACAACCAGCTCCAATTGAAACACAGTCATCACCTGAAGGGAGTTGGAAGAAAAGAATCTTAGTTAGGCTGTTAAAAGTTTGGTGGATGGAAATTAAGGTGATAAAAAAAAAAAAAAAAAAAAACAAGAACACACATAATGGAATTACCATTTGATATTGCTGAGTTATATATCCGCACATATTTTGTGTTCTCTATGTGGATTCCATCTGTGTTGGGACTTAGAGCTGGTGATTTTATGCTTAGCATTTCTACATGAACATCGTGACAGGAATCAAACCGGAAATGGAACTGAGGACTGTTCTTGGCTTTAAGTCCTTGGACTGTCAAATTGGAGGTCATGAAAAATCTTATGGCCTGCAATTGGATAATTAAATGATGTTATCTTCTAAGAAACGTTGACATCATGTTGGTCAATTTCAAGGTTCACTTCTGTACTTACAACTGGGCTATCACAAGGACCGGGAAGTGTTGTTACATTTATCCCCTGATTGATCAACATGATATTAGTACTGGACATATGTTATAATGAATGGAGAGACATAGAACTAAAGAAACCAAGTCAGAAATACTTGGGATTTTTGTCCGAAAGTGACCTACTTTGTGAGGCTTGCAAGGCAGATTCCACCATTTCTCTCCTCTTCCATCAATAAGACCACCTCCTTGCATGGACATTCCATTAATCTTGTAGAAGACTAGCCACTGCCGTTTGCTCATGCCTTTCGGCCACGATTCGGGTCCATCCGGTGGCATTATAGTTCCATCAATCTTCTCATTACCAGGAAGGGAACAGTCACTTTCCAGTGTCATTGAATTCTCTATCAAGATAGCTTTTTTTTTCTTCCTAATCTCATTAGCTATTATTGGAAAGTCTCAGCTTAATTGTTACCAATATATTACCTGAAACACGAGGTCACTTTTGCAAGGACCGGTGAAAACTGTTGGCTGTATCATGAAGACATAACCAGCAGGAACAACGAGAATTGATGAGTCAGTCTGGCAGGAAGTGTCCCAAGCCATCTTGAATGCCTGTGTATCATCTGCAATTCCATCACCAACAGCACCAAAAGACTGCACATTGAAAATCCTACTAGGACTAGAACTAGGACTCGGACTGGGGCTGGGACTGGGGCTGGGACTGGGACTGGGACTGGGACTTGAGGAAATTGTGTAGTAACTTGGACTAGCGGCTTGTGGTGCAGGAGCAGGAGGCAGTGAAATTTGAAAGGCAGTGAATGTTCTGAAATTTGAGAGACCATGAAATCTTCCTTCAGTGGAAGAAAGGAGAAAAGGGCAGAAGATGGCAAAAGCCAGAAGGTAAAATTGGGACATTGATAGTTGGATATAACTGAACAAGGAAATGAAATAGAAAGGTTTGGCTACTTATAGAATATAAAAGGTTTTAGCTACACTATACTAGGCCTTTTCGATAACTAGGTGTAACAAAAATCAAGTGCATGCCTTGCACATTAATTCAAAGAACTCAACTTGATTCTTGACTGGTTCTGTAACCTTTTTCACGACTTAGGATCATAAAGGATAAAAAGAAGCAAGGCACCCACGCCTTAGGGAGTTGAAACTTAGTAGAAGACTTTAAGGTTTGTGTGTGACCACTTAGCAACTTGCAAGAGAACTTAACTTGCAGAATCATTCGTTTGGAAGTCATTTTTATACTAGGAATCCTTTATTGGAAACTCATTTTGAGTCGGCATTATGTATACCTTATCTTAAAATAATGGCATAAGAACGACCAATACCATTTCTGTTGAGCTGTGGAGAGTAAATAAGAAGATAAGAAAGTGAATTCTAGTGAGGTTGATAAAAGAATGTGTTGTGGAACAATCTAACTCGATACATTTCTTGAACCATTAGGATGTCCTTGGATTCATGTCCAAAACAAAGAAAAACAGCAGCTCTTAGCGCAGCTGGCAGATAGCTAATGGTTAGAGTTTGTGGTTATTTATCACTATGAATCTTAATTTTCAGGTGACTTCCTCATCGTGTAACATTTTTAAGTAGTAGACAATTAAAAATGTATTTAATGTGTATAAAAAATAATAACTTGATCGTTATTAAAAATGTAGAATTTGTGAAAGCTCATTTTGTGTCTTGCATAGGCCTGCCACTGGAGACTATTTTCTTAGTAGTGCATTTTAATAAAACCCGAAATGGGGGTCAACGAGAGCAATATGTTATGTTCTGAATTAGTTCAATCTTTAGCTTCTTCCGCTTACACATAGATTGCCACTTTGGTTCTGCTTTTTGTCAGTTGAGGAAATTTGGATTTGTTTTGGCCTGGACGGCTAAACTTAAGCCACATTCATTGCAGTGTGATGACAAGGCATCAAACTTGTCAGGAGACGGCACAGCAGCAGATCAAGGATCCCTAAAGTGTTCAACTTTTCTAGAATCCATCAAATTTTAACCCAAAAAAAAATTAATAAATTAATCTAACATTAATATTTATTTATAGAATTGTTAACTTATTAGTTAATGTATAATTTGTTAGAGAAAATAACACAAATAAATAAATCAGAACGACTTATTGAAAATGTAAGGTGTTGTAAAAATTATATTCTTAAGTCGAAAATTTTTCCTCTATGATATAACAGGACAACAAGATCCGATTCCAGATTTAATTCCTTCTTCGCCAGTTTCGATGTACTCCAAAAGGCAGAGTAGGAACTGCCCCCGAGAAGTAGAAAAATGAAGAACGAAAGAAAAGAGTTGTGTTTAATGAGTCCAAAAAGAACAAACAGAAATGAGATGTGCTTGATAAGCTTTTGTACTACAGACGTGAATAAGTATGTGCCTGCATAAACACATGGGCAAGCTATATATACAGGAAAAACAAATGAACGTTTCGGTATAATAAAGATGATAGGACGTTTTGGATGTTTGGATATAATAAAGAATAATAATATCTATGATGACCGTTTGGGTATAACAATAATGATGAGAATTAATGAATAAGCATTATTGTGTAATAAAAGTGGGGTAATGTTAACTGACAAGTTTAGGAACAACCAAAACACTAACAATCCCTCACTTAGTCCAAAACTTAAGAAATAAACTGTAACAGTTTAGGAAAAAAAATAGGTAAACAATCAGGTGAACTAAGTGTTGAACCTGGTGTCTTAACAAAATTGAAGATATAACCTGTTAGAGAAATAACAACCTCGCAATGCGTTGTTCTCATGATCGCTCTAGAGAGACGTAAGTGAGTCCATCAAGTGTTAGTCCATCAAGTGTGTATTGCTCACACCACCAAAACTTGGGCTATGGAACTCATTATGGATTAACAATCTAACCTCATCAAACGTAGTAAAGTCATACTAGGAACGTAATTTAACAACTGAATATATCTCAATATCATTCCACAAACAAAATACAAGTAAGTAGTCATCACATAATTTCGTTTGACCCATTAAACTTGGTTTCTCAAGACAGGTGTCCATCACGAGGTTACTACACAATTGAGCTCAACCTCATCCCTTTAGCATGCTCTGAAACTAGTTTCCTACTCAAAGTTTTTATAAACGGATCCATTAAGTTTTTCTTTAACTTGACATAGTCTAGAGAAATTACACCATATCTAATTAAAGTACAAACAATTTTATGTTTCAATATGATATGTCTACTTTTGCCATTACATGCCTTGTTCTTGCCAACATGAATGACAGCTTGCGAATCACAATGAAGAAACACAAAAGGAATTGGTTTTTCAGAAAACGGGATATCTACTAAGAGATTCCTTAGCCGCTCAACTTGCCGTCCTGCCAACTCCAAAGCCATAAAATCAGCCTCCATTGTTGATCTCGCAATATATGTTTGCTTGGATGATTTCTAAGACACCGCAACTCCTAATAAGGTAAAAACATAACCACTGGTAGAGTGTATTTCATCACTCTCCATAACCTAGTTAGCATCAGAATGCACCTCTAATACAAGAAGATGACCACCAAAAGATAATCTATAATGCATAGTACCATTCAAATATCTTAACAAACAAACCAATGCATTCTAATGCTCTTGATTAGGATTATGAGTATACCTATTAAGTCTACCCATATAGTATGCAATATCAGGACGATAACATTTCATTAAAAACATCACACTATCAAGAATTTTAGCATACTCAGCTTAGTTTACACTATCACCAAGATTTTTCTTTAAAGCAACATTAGCATCATAGGGAGTCTTGACTAGTTCAACATCATAGTAACCAAACTTCTTTAAAATTTTCTCAACATAATGAGTTTGATTCAACTTAAAACTAAGTCAATCCTATCAACTTTAACTCCTAAAAAAAAGTCCACGAATCCAATATCTTTCATATTAAAGGAAGACTTTAGCAAACTCTTGGTAATATCAATGACAGATAAACTCAAATATAAGCATATCATCCATATAAAGAGTTACGATCACACAACCATTAATGTCAAATTTCACGTAAATGCAAGAATCAACATCACAAGAGGTGAAACCATGTTACCTCCTTCAAGTCTCAATTTCTTTTTAAAAATCTACTTACACTTTAAAGGCTTACACTCTCGAGCTAAATCAGCTAAAACCTAATTTTTATTAGACATGATTAACTCTAATTTATTATTTATAGCTTCCTTCCAAAAGGTAGCATCCAAAGATCTCATTGCTTCCTTATAAGTTTTGAGATCTTCCTCAATAATATAAATCACCACAAAACCGTCATCTATCTGTTGGAGTTTTGTAAATATAGTGCCCTGGAAAGCAAGTATATTTACATGTAACTTAATCTTCTTCAGTTATAGTTTTGTAATGAAAATATTTATTATTAATAAAATAAAAAAGCTTGGTTTTAATGAGCATTATATATCTAGTTATAAGGTACCGAGATTCTTTTGTAAGTAATATACATATGCATAGAGATGTATTGGAAACATGTATATTATTAGAATCTAAATTAATTGATTCACAGTTGAATAATCAAATTGGTCGGTTGATTATGGTTTAGCTTGTAGTGTTACAATTTATCTCCATGTAAGTAAAGGAGTTTACTTCAAGGGAATGATGAGTTTCATATCATGATGGTAGTCAACTATCGATAATGGCATTATTAAATGAATCTGGAATCAAATATGTCTTCAAGAATAAAGTGAGCTGTTATTTTAATCTTAAAACATACAACTTAAGTATTCGCTTATTATGGACCACAATCTTGATGAGTGGTGAGCTCATATGTGTTTCATTATAATTCTTGATATGATCGGAATGAATTTTTACAGAGTATTAATCCAGTGTCTGCATGTTGGAATTATTAATTGAAACATGTATCAGGGAACATTCACTCAA
>JANITX010000008.1:32795835-32813313 GCA_027564395.1 Erythroxylum ulei
AATTATTAATAATTAATATATTAAATAATTAAATAATATATATATTTAGTTGATAGTAAACCAGATTATAAAAAATAAAAACTACTTTTTATAATTTTTGAAAAACTTAAAAGCAGTAAGAAACTAAAAATAAAAAACAAAAATCATAAATCATAAATTCAAATGTATAGTTTTTTATTAAATTAAAATTAAAAATATAAATAAAAACAATTAATATTTCTTCAAAATACCCTAATTCATAATATTTTCCATGTTTCGCCGTTGAAACTTGAAAGGTCACCTCCCTACAGCCGTACCATTATCTTTCACTCTATCTGTGTCCTAAGGCTATGTTTGATTAGGAGTTTATAATGAAATGAAATAAGATATAATATTATTCTGTTTAGGAGGATATTTTATAATAGAATGGAATATAATGGAATGAAAGAGGAGAGTTTCATATTACATCATATTTCATTCTAAACAGTAAAAATAAAAAACTTCCGATTTGGAAAATTTAGGATGGAATATAAAATGATAAACAATTTTACACTTTATTACATTATAAACCCTTTATCCAAACAATATTTCATTATATTATATTATAAATTCTTCCATCCTTCCCAAACTCCATCCTTCCCAAACAACAATTTTCTAATATTATATTTATTTACGTTTCATTCTACTATAAACCATTACATACTATTAAAAACTTTACATCGAATTAAACATAGCCTAACAGCCGGAGAACGTACCCCCACTTAATAATTTTAGAGAAACGATGGTTAAAAAAAAACTAGAGAGTGTTAGTGCAATAGTCGGACAGCTCAAAAGAGGCAGCAACTTGAGAATTCTTGTTCGACCTGCAGAAACACTTTCGTCATTTAAAACCTTGTGATGTGACAAGATACAATGACAGGCATTGTTACGAGGAAAAAAAGGGGAACCAAATCCTCTGACCTACTCTGTTTCACTCATGCACAGTCACACATTTTGCTAGGGACCACTTAAATCTATGGCTGTGCATAAGTGAGACAAAATAAATCCTGAATAAATGAGACAGAAGATTTGGAGCTGGACAAAGGAAGAAGAAAACAAAGTGCATATCATAAAATAAGTATATTTTCCTCTTTCTCCCTCTAATCTTCTCTTCTCTTCCCCTCTCTCTTTCGCCTTCTCGAAACTTCTATTTCCTTCTATCTGTTTGTCTAGTAACAGAGGAGATTGGGTTTCAAGTGGAGATGAAATGGCAAAGTGAAGAGGGGATTAAAAACTTTGAAGAAGACGGCTTTTACGAGATACAGGTAATGAACATTTAGCCAAAAAGTATGTCATTCTAGAATTACAAATACAACATAAACATTTGAGCTCTGACTTTACTATGCTGACTGTTACAGTACAAAGGAAGCGAGAGCAGACTGGAAATCAGACTACTACCCACGGAGGCTTTTTGGAAATCATATTACCTGGTGGGGAGCAACTCCAGAGCTGGTTTTACATAACAACAAGCCTGCTATATTGAAGGTCACAAGAAAAAAAAAAAAAGCCACATAGCATAGATAAGAGGAAGCAAATAATATAGCTCTTCCATTTTTGGACAACACTTGCTCAGGTGTGTAACAATCCAGACCAAGTCACAAGCCAAGAGAGGGGCTTTGCTTCTTTGCATGCTCTGGTATCAACTTAGCAATGGTATCGCCGGACAACTCCTTCAATTCTGCAGGACAGTAACAGCAGTACATGTTGAACAATAGGAAGACAAATAAATATTGCCTAAAGAGATATAAGCAAATAAAAATTTCCTACCATGAGACTTGAAGTTAAATAATGGCGGAAGGACTCGTCCATTTGGCAAGCGGGTGCTTGGGTCGCGTAGCTCATCAAAAAAAGGATGAGTCAAGGCATCCAACTGCAGCAAAAAATAGAAGACAAAACAGAAGGCATTGCCATGCTCAGGTTATACCCAATCCAACTGAAGTTAAAAAAAAAAAAGATGTTCCTACGACCAACATCAGATCAGCATAGCTGGAGAAACTAAAACCATAGCTCTCTCGCCTTTTTGGTGGTTGTCTGAGAAGGGGAAGAGTGAAGATAGGGAGAAAATGCACTTCATAATAATTCAATAAACAGCAACAGGAGTAAAGAGGATAACTCACAGCTGAGCACCGTGTATTAGGCGAGTACTGCAGTAGTATTGAAACCAGATCAACAGCTTCAGGAGGTACACGCTTGTGGAATAACTAGGAAGAAGGATTAGTCTATTAACAAACTTAAAAAAGCTATGAAAGATAAGAAAATGCATCTATGCAACATATTTAATACCTTGTGCCAGGGATGTGCTTTGATGTGAGGGAATTTGTACTCTGTATAATTAGGATTCATGCATTTAATTTCCTCCCTCGTTGGAGTGCCCAAAACCTGAAAGCCAATAACATTATAGGTTGTAAAGAAAAGTCAAAGGACAAGAAAATGATTATCAAAAAGAACGTATTCTGCCAAGCCTAATATAGAAAGGAGTATCCCACCAGTCTGCCGCCCCGGGTTCAAAAAGATGAAAATCAATAAATACTTAAAACACCTTTTACCTTGATAATCTCAACAAGCTGGTCAACTCCACTTTCACCAGGAAACAAAGGCTGACAGGAAAACTAGATTTTTAAGCTTCTAATGGAGAAAATATGTCCATAAAAGAACAAGTTCTCAAGACTTTCTACCTGTCCAAGTAGCAACTCAGCAAGAACACAGCCAGCAGACCAGATGTCAATAGCTGTTGTGTACTCTGTTGCCCCAAATATGAGTTCAGGAGCTCTGTAATACCTTGAGCAGATATAAGATATATTTGGTTCCCCTTTCACCTGCACAAAGCAATTACCATACAAAATAAAATTCGAACTGAATTGCAAAAATTTTTACAAACTAAAAATGACAAAGTAGTTTACACACCAACACTTTTGCACTTCCAAAATCACATAATTTAACCTGGTGTGTGTGGGGATTTACCTGCAACAAGAAAGAATTAGAAGAGAACATACCAAACTGGCGTCCTATCTAATTCAAAAAATCAAACAGTCGTTTTAAACATTTAACAAACTTGAAAATGATATTTTATCTTAATTGAGCTCAGCAGCAGCTTTTCATTATAAGAAGTTCTTAACATATGATGATGCCTGTAAATGGTTTACTAAACAGCTAGAATCGTTAAAATTATCGGATGAAAGTCTCATCAAGTTTGCCGAAGATGCTAGTGACCCCTATCAATTCATAAGCAAAGTACTTTGTTTTAACAGAAGTGAGAATACTAACAACAATTAATTGGAGTTAAGAATTCCAATTCCTGAAAATAGAAGTAATAATGCACAAAATGATGTATAATTCAGTCATGCGTTGCCATCCTTCTTCACTAAGATTTTTAATAGAAAAAAGAGCCTTCATTATTTTGCCATATAGCAGATATTATTCTTCTTTCTTCTAAATTAAAATGAACAGCAGATACAATCTTACCAAAAGGTTTTGAGGTTTGATATCCCTATGACATAATCCAATTGCACGATGAACGTATGACAATGCCCTGAAGATCTGTCATTTATCGACAATATGTTAGTATCTTGTCCATCTCTTTTTTGTTCCCTTTATCATTTTTTAGCCACATGTTATCCCCTAGTAAACAATACTTTTCAAACAAATGCACTGTTGCTATTAGATGTCAGGAATCAAAAGGCAAGAAGGATGTAAAAGAAACTAAATTTGAAAAACATGATTGAATGAGACAATAGTAGTTTGCATAAAGAGAGCCTTTTTCCCACTTCCGCATTTCGTAAATCAAGCAAGGGCAATTCTGCTTTGGTGTTCATGGCATTTCAAAATGCTTCCCTCCTCACTTAATTGAATAATATCCACTAGCAATGTAACTAAACCTATTCCTTTAATTGAAGAAAAGTTCCATTACCTGATATGCGTAAAGTTTCACATATATCAGTGGCATTCTCTGGTTCACCTTGTTGTAATGTTTAATCACACGATGTACAGTTTCAGGCACATACTCAAGAACCAGATTAAGATAAAGCTCGTCCTTTTCAGTTGTTGAAAAGAAGCAATGTTTTAAAGAGACAATATTTGGATGGTCAAGAAGACGCATGGTTTGCAGTTCCCGGTTTTTGTACCTCTTGTCTTGGAGAACTTTCTTTATGGCAACAGTTTCACCCGTTTCTAAGCATCTTGCCTATCCAAAATAATTGAAAGAAAGAGACCAGTTCACATCAACTGAGAACAATATCTGTTCACTTCAGGTACTTAAAATCCATACCTGGAACACAACGCCAAATGATCCATGGCCAACAGCACGCTCAGCCATATAGTTTATAGTCTAGCATCAGAACACATGCTTGCATTAGCAGGTAGATCAGAATAAAAAACTAAAAGATGAAATTTAGTGATGGTAGCGAGTTTTTCTATACTATGATTACTCTACAAGATCAACCCTGAGTTTTTGTGGTTTCAAATTCATAACTTTTATAATTGGACCAATTAATAGACAATGGTGCATGCATGCAAACACAACTCAGAAAATAACAGAGAAGGTAAAAGGCACAGATAAGCCCTCATGGTTTCCCATTTTCGACAAGTAAGCTCCTAATGTGGTGCTGGTAAAGCCAACCAAAAAATATAATACAAAAAGCCAATAAAAAATAAAATCCAAAAACAACCTAATTAAAAAGAAAACAAGTAAATGGAAAATACCCAATCCTAAACCCTAAATCCCCAAATCCCTAATTCCATAGTCATCTTCATAACCTTCTCCCCCTTATCTGTCCGTGGAATTTAGGGATAAGTACCCTATGACAAACTACATAGTCAACTTGTCCAAACGAAATCTTCCATTAGTTTCCACGAGTGCCAAATTGCAAAGATAAAGAAATGCAAATAGCACCACCAATGGACAGGCCAGCTTTAGGTGCATTTGGCTGTGCAACTGTGCACGAGTCAATAATGAACCCATGATACTGCAGACAAGTAAAGCATCCATAGATTCTGTAGAATGGAAGCAGGAAAAGGATTAACAGTAATTGTCTATAACTTTGTCCTGGGTCATCTTATTCCCAATCAGTGAATGACAATGTACTCAATGGTGAGAATCACCATACAAGAATTTACTTCATTTTGCGTAAGTCCTGAAACAATTGACAGTTGGTATCAAAGTTTAAATATGATTCTAGAATCGGTATGGTAAAAGGGTTGCTTCTCACCCCTTATGGAATTTACGGTCAAATAAGGAGGAGAAGATGATGAAGATGACAGCAATGACAATGGAATTTGGGATTAGGGGATTTAAGGTTTGCCATTGAGTATTTTCCAATTCCAGCTACTCGAGATATATTTTTTTAAAACTTGTTTACTAAATTTTTACTCGTATAAGGTTTATGTGGGACCCACTGACTGCTACCTGGTTAGAATGTGGTCAGATGTTCACCTTATAAGCCATTAGTTAATTGGTCCAGTCAGTATGATGGTAAATTGTAACTTTTAAGTTTGATTTATTATGTTAGGGGCTTATTTCTCGAAAGTTGGAAAACGTGAAAAGCTTATCTGTACCTTTTTCCTAAGAAAGAACTAAGAATGGCAACATTATATGAAAGTATGCCCCTATCCATATTGGACTTCAATAACAAAGTCAAAAACCTGAGATTCGATGCTGGAATTCACCTTAATCTGTCTTCTTATGCATCACAATTGCCAACATAATATTACCCCACAACCCTAATATTATTTCCTATGTATGACAAAGATCCAAACAACAATACCTGCTTGGGCTGGCCATGTCCACCAATTGTTGTAACAATAATATGTCCCTTGTCTGTACCATTACCATCAATTACTGTTGCTTCCGCTTCCTACAATTACAGGGAAATTGTTTTGAATCTAACAAGCTGTATCCCGAACCATTCAACAACAAGCAATACTTGAAAAACTACAAAGGACTAACAAAGATATGCTGTAGATTATGCTTACTTTGTCATCCCTGATTTTCATATCATTCATCTCCTCAGGCAGTCTATCTGCACCAACATTACGGGTACTGGCTTCTCTCAAGCTAGAAGTAGGTGCCACACTCGCAGAAGCCATTTGTTAGACCAGAAAATAATCTGTCCTGGTCTTCTTTACTGTGACCCCTTTATAGAAGCATCACCTGTAATAATCGTTTTCAGGACAAGGTGAAATAAGATATCTATTCAGCACAACATCAATAAATTGCTCAGCTTATTTACCACAACCAACCACCCCCCACACTTGTGAACTAAACCCAACCCAGCAATGAAAAAGGAATTGAGTGGCCAAGGGCACTACAAAGCCAAAGAGACAATGAGAAGAAATGACATCCACAATGTTGCATTGATGCACATGCTCCTTTTCAACTTCTCCAGAAATATGAACCATAGAAAACAGGCCAAGGTAGTAAGAACAAAAAGGCCCTAAACTTGTATCCTTTCATTCAAATCAAACAACTTGAATCTCATGTTACTTTCCACCAGATAAAAGGGGTAAATGTATAGAAACAATAGTAGCTGAACTCCTTTGTGGTAATCTCGGAATACCAAAAGAGACGAAAATTAAAAAAGGATTCTTTTAGTATTTTCTAAAATCATATTAGTCTTAAACCAATTAATTAGCAAACTCTACATCCAATATACAACAAATAAAAGACATTAAAGAGTTCAAACTAAGGAAATAAATTTTCTGGCAACACAGTGCATGTGAAATTACATCGGCCTGATGTGCAAACAATCTATGATGCTCCAAATATCCGACATCCAAAGAAGTCATTAGGCTTAATCAGACTCACCGTACAACCCAAACGATATGAAGAAGCTAAAAGTGATGTCGAACACCTCAACTGCAACAATATAAAATAAAATAAACTATTGCATGCAACAGAAAAGCCGGGTTGTTTATCCTTCCCAATTCACACAGTCAAGTTCCTGCAAAAGAATACATGATAAAAGATTTAAAAACAAGAGCAAAGAATCAAAAATTCGACAGGAGGAAGGAAAAAAGTCGCAGAAACAAGTAACTAAAGAATCAAGAGAAAAAATTTAAAAGTCGTCGAATAAAATAACTCAAACCCAAAACGTAGGCCTCCAAAAGATCCAATCCACTGAAATCTGGTCCCAACCCAGAAACAAAAACATACAATTCATCTCGAAAAAACATAAAAATTGAACAAAAATCAAAATTTGACACGCCCCGGAGAATCAAAAGAACAAAGAATCATACCGATCCAAGCAGAAAACTGAGAACTCGAAGACGGAGACAGACAACGACATCGTTTTAGAACCATAGGTTCAAACAATAAAAACAGGCGATAACAGATCCATGCCTGTGGGCCATGTGTCAAAGGCTTTGGATGTTTTGTTTTTGCCATGGATTGTTTAAAAATTGTCATTTAAATTTTTCTGCTCTTTGTTTTGTTTTTTCTCTTTGAAGTTTTGATAATAAAAAATCAACTTTTCTCAGTCAAATGTGAAATTGATCTGTTTTGTTTAATAGGATATGAAGGCGTTTGAAAAAGACATTTCACATGATCCTATGGTTGAAGTTGAGAGGGGGATAAAAACGACGTTTGCTTCTATTTGTCGTTTAGTTTTATTAAAATGAGCATAACACATATCAAAATTCTTAAATTTTTTAATTCATTGGCTAAGCCTTTAAATTTGACCAAATTTTTGTAATTTTGACCACTCAATTCAAAGCATTAATTATGTTAGTATTTTGTTAATTTGGCTAACATAATTTTTTTTATATTAATATGAAAAAGAGGTTATGAATTAGGTATTTTAGTCCAAGATGATTAGTTGAGAATTAACGTTTTACATGTACGCCAACAAAAAAAAAATTCTATTATTCAAATAAGCAAAATACTAAAATGACTAATATTTTAATTTGAGTTGTCAAGAATATAAATGTTTGATCACTTAATTAAAATTTTTAAAACTGGATACTAATTTTTTTTTTAATAGAGTGGATACTTTAAAATATATTATCTCTTAAATAAATATTATTGCCTCGTTCAAGCCCAAAGGTACCTTTTCATGAGAGAATTTTTCGGTTTCATTATCAAAGTTAAAATTTATTATTTGGAAGTCATTAACTTATAAATTGCCTTTTTAAAATCAAACATATGCATTATTTAAATTTATGGTTATTTATAAAAAATCTCAAACTTTACTCAATTTTACAATTATAGCCCGAACATAAAAAAAAGGCAATTAAATACTTAAACTTTCAATTTTAGTCTGACGTTAATGTCTCCATTAAATTTAATATCGTGATTTGTCAAGTATCACATAAACCTTAAACACTTATATACATTAGACTTAATTAAACTAAAATATGTCATTTAGTGTTTAAAAAAAAATGTCATTTAGTTAAACTAACTGATTAAATATAACTAAATTACGTCATTTTGGGACTATTCTGTATTCCTCACCATTTATTTGGTCGTGTATATCACGATAATCCTCCCTAAAGCTTCGTCGTGATACCCTATTGATGCATCAACCATGATCAAGTTATGTCGTGATATTCCATGCCTGAAAATATCTAACCTGTCGATAAAAGTACTATGAACTAGTAAGTTGCCTAGTCGTTTCTCTTTTTCCGTTTCATGTAGAAAACTTCGTTTTCTCTTTCTCTGGTGTTTAGTGTTTTGTCCTCTAGACCTTGCTCACTCTCTCAAAGCTTGCGTCTTTGGGTAAATCGACAAGCGCCTTCCTCTCCTCGATAGATCTGCCGACAACATTCAAAACCCTTGGGTAAATTGACAATCGCCTTCATCTCTTCACTAGATCTGACGACGATGACCTCTTCGGGCGTGCGGTGTGTGGTGACTCGAAGACGGTGTGCAATGGACGTCTTCGGGCGTGGATGACGGTTGAAGGCCGGAGGCGAGGCGAGGCAGGTCGGAGGCGGGACGACAGTGGGAGGGAGAGCAGACAGAAGAAGACGAAGAGAGAGGGAGAGTCGGCAGTCGGGCGGGAAGAGAGGGTAGAGATAAAATTAGGTTTTAATTTTTTTTATTTGCAAAATGACCCCTCCAATTTTTCATTTTACGGAATGACCCCGGAATATTCTGATATTGGCGGTACCGGCCGGTACCGACCGGTACACCGGAATTCATTTCCGATACCTATATGCCCATTCCGGTACCGGCCGGAACGGTACGAAATCCACAACTCTGCTATAGAGAACCTTTTGAAATTCTCTCATTAATCCATTGTCCCAGTAAGATACTTAAACGATTGACTTAGTAAAAGTGGGATATTGTTAGTTTATTTCCTATAACTAATAGGTTGGTTAAAGTTTAGTGACATAATTATTTAAAGGTATTATTTATCCTATACATATTCATATGTATAGATAAATTCTATGGGATAAATGTACATTTCAAATGAAATTATAATTAGGTAATAATTATAAGATTCATATTATATTTATGAATTATCCATAAATTGCTTCTAGCTTTTGTTCTATTAAGGATGGACATTAATAGAGCATAAAAAATAGTACATGTTATGTTTTTCTTTATGAAGGAAGTAGTTGATCTCATAAACTAAAGTATGGAGATACTTAGTGTGTGAGCATGTTAGAGAATAAGTTCACTAAATTGACCTCATATAAGAAACCCATTTAGAACATTACTTTTATGTTTATGAAAATTCTCATTATAGTAATTGTATAAATGATTATTTAACTTGAGATCTCCAAAAGTGTCTCGTATAGGAATTATTATATTTTAATACTACTTATGACCTATTCTCATCAAGAGTAGCTTAGTCGATAGTTATTGGATATAACATTAACTATATAAAGATAGTTAAGTAATTAATATATGATTCATTACCTTAAAGTAGTTAGGGAGAATGTTTTATTGTTCTCAATTGTTATTGATTCAGTAAATCCTTATTGAAGGTGGAATGATACTTTGAAAATATTTTTCAAACGTTATTAACTGAATCAATTATTAACGGTGAAGAACTAATACAATTAGACTAAAATAGAGTAAATATTAATTTTATATTCTATGTCTAAAAAGAAAATTATATGATGAAACCATTTAATTATTAAAAAATTATGCACAAAAAGGTTAGTTAAAACTACTTTAACATTCCTAAATATTAGGTGGTCATGATGCATTGCTATACAACAATCTTAATATATGAATATAAATTGTTTATTTAGAGAATTAAAGATAAATTAAATTAAAGAATTAAAGATAAATTTAATTAGAGATTTAATGATAAATTAAATTAATTAGAGAATTAAAGATAAATTTTAATATACCTAATTCTAAAAATAATTTAGGGTTATGGTTTATATCTACTGTCAATATATTTAGGAACTTAACGGGTCATACACAAAGAATCGATTGCATAGAGAAAAGGTGTTTTAATTAAGTTGAACTTGATTGTAAAATTTAAGAAACTTTATTATTAAATATGAGATAGTTAATAAATAAGGATCAATATGAAATATTAGATCTTATTTAGCAATAACTAGTTTTCAATCAGAATTAGTTATGATTTTTATTAAAATTTAATTGAATTAGAATTTGATTTAAATTAAATTACTAAAATATCCAAAAACATATTATAAATAGGGTTACGCTCTAAGAGAGCTAGCACTGCTTATCTAACCCTCTTTACAACAATTGCAGAGTTCTCTTAACATATTTTGTAGATATACTTAGATGTCAGACGCTTGTGCAACTACAATAGTTGACATAAGTTAGTTTTAGAAACGATTTAAAGAAAATGATAAGAAAATAATCAAGCTTCGTAACAAGAAAATTATTATGTTTTACGTGTAAATCACAGTATATATTTAAAATGATCTTGGCTTTTGATAAATCATGTGAACTACTTTTGTAATTATTCTACTGATTCTGCCCCAAGTAACTACTACTACTACTACTACTATTATTATTATTTATTTTTAATAATTATAATTCTTCTTCTTCTTCTTCTTAATTTTGTTATTCTTATTATTATTAATTATTGATAACTTGCATTTTTGTCATGTTAATTCTTTATGTTTCATGTTCTTTTGGTAGACTTTTGTGATGTTTAGTTTGTATTTCTATGGTAATTTGTGTCTTCGCATGTTCTAGGTGATGAAATACCAAAGTGATGCAATTTGGAGTGAAATTGGCTAATCTGGAACTGAAGAGGATTTCAACATGATCATGTTGAAGGTAACATAGTGCTGGCAGATTACTACCTGCGAAATTTGACTTGATTACCTTGAGATTTGGGCCTCAATAACACAGCTCTCTTTGTTGACGAAGTCAAGTTATGTTGAAGCCATTGAAGTCTTATTTTGATATTTAATTGGGCCCCACTTTGTTCATTAAAAAAGGGAAAATTTTAGACCATTAGAAGGGGGGCTCCACTTCATTTAATGAAAGGAAGAAAACCTAGAGAAAGGGGGACGGACAAAGAGGAGTGACAGCTGCAACTTTTGGCAAGAGGAGGATCTAGACTTACAATTAAGGAGGATAGTGGACGACAGCTTTTGAGAGATTGATATTGATCACAATAGGCACGACGGCAGCAGTTGTAAAGGAGATATATATTTATCACATTAAAGGAAGAGAGTGGACCAACGTTGAAGTGCGTTTCAGGAGGGATTGAAGGCTTGAGCTGTAGGTGTGGGCCCACGTTGGAGGTGAGTTTCTGCTAGAGCTTATTTCGTCGCAAGCTTGTGGACGTTGTGTGTGAAGAATTCTAATATTAAATAGTCAAATCAACTACAGGAGATAGAGAATAGTGCTATGCGTGGCTAATCTTTTAATCTAAACAAGGTATCCAACGTTTGATTCATGTAATTAGTGAGACTCCCTTGATTTAATTACTTTTGTTTTTCTCTTATGTTTATTTCTACGCTTTAATCAATTGATTATCGCCGTGTTTGTTGATTAATGAGGCCTATTAATTGATTGACTTGGTGATAAATTACCGAATAGATTAGTTAATCCGTGATTGTTGTCTATCGAAGTGGCGAAATAATTTCAATTAAGAAATTAATGAGATTAAATAATTTAGTCTAAATAGATTACGGTTTTTTCAATTCTGTTGGTTAAGACAAAGGTCCATTAGAGCCTATTGCTGCCATAGATTATATTCTGTGAAGCTTTACTCGAGAATAGTCTAATTGATTAGAGTAATAATCTGTGGAGCTTTACTTGGGGTTATCGAATAATTACGAATGGATTGGTTGATATATGCTATTCACTGTCTGTTATAACTTTGTCCATAAGAATGAATAAAATTTATATTTTTGAGTCTATGATCGAATTACAGTATCAAACGGAGGAGTACCTTGGCTAGGATTTTTTTTATATTATTTTCAATATTTATTTTTAATTTCTTTCTGCATGATTTCGTGTTTTAAATTTAATCATCCCCAAATCAATTCTTTTTATTTTTATTTATTTATTTTTATTTTTGATTGTACAAAAATAAATAATTACTACATTGGTCTCTGTGGTTCGACCCTATTCACCACTTTACTCGCTTAAGTGTTATAGAGTAGGAATTTATTTTTGCTGGTTTGACACGCTATCAGAAAATTCACTAGATCCTAAAAGGAATACTAATAATCAATTGGTTGAAATAAAATTAAAAAATCCTATACAAGAAATTATTATTAGAAATAATATTCCATATATAAAACAAGATGTACAAGAATTTTTTTAATAAATGTTCAAAACTATTACAAAAAAATTAATAGTACCAAGCACTAGTAAACATTCAGGCCCAACCTTCTATGTAAAAAATCATTACAAACAAAAACGTGGTACAAGAAGAATGGTAATCAATTATAAATAATTAAATAAAGCTACTATAGGTGATGCACATAAATTATCTAGAAAATACTATATTATTAGTATATTAAAAGGATATCATTGATTCACTTCACTCGAAGCAAAATCAGTTATTGGCAATTAAGACTACATGAAAATACAAAACTATTAACAGTCTTTACTTATCCACTACAAAAATATTATCAATGGAATGTATTACCTTGTGGATTAAAACAAGCCCCTGGTATTGGTTACAGAGTGTATAGCTATGCATTAAAAATAATTATGACAAAAATTTACAAATAGGATAACTATTCATGAATAATGAATTTTGTAATGTTCTTGAAATTGTTTATAGAGTATTTTTAATTCTAATCGTTCTTGATTATAGTTTTCTGTATCTTGATTTATTATTTCTTTAAACTTATGAAGAGTAGTTTTAGAAGCATTTACATATCCAACATTCACGTGTTTTCTTATTCTGAGGACAATATTTTTCTTTGGCTTAGTTTGTCTATAAGCCTTCTTTCTAAAAAAATGTTTTATAAGGTTTAAATGGGAATTTCTTATACTTATTTGTAGGATATTTTCGCTATTTATATTTGTTATATATTTTTTTATGTTTTCTTTGTTTTTGATAGGTAAAAGAGTCACATCCATATTGTCGAGGTATTTCTGAATATTTAGAACAACATAGTTAAATAGCTTTATGTCTTAGTGATTTATGTAATTTTGCTTCTAAACATTTTTGTGATAGTACTTCTTTTACTATTGAAATAACACCTCCTAGATTATAAGCTACTAGATTATCACGTTGTTTTATTAAAAATAATTCTTCTACCGTTTTATTTATCGGATAAGGTCATTTTTTAATAAATATGTATATATACATTTCTTGTTCTGTATGAGTTAATTTATAATATTATTTTTTAAATTCATAAATATATTCTTCCAAATAATAGATACACATGTCCGTGTATTATTTAGATACTATAGGGCATTTTTTCTTTCTTCATTTTAAATTTCTTGTTTATACGAAGTTATACTTTTCAATAAATTCTTCATTTAAATAAGAAATTGAAGAAGAAGAAAGAGAAAATGCCTTATAGCATCTAAATAATATAAGAATATGTGATATCGAATTTTTGGAAGAATACAAGTAGATTTTTATTTTTGTTTAAAAGAGGAAATCAAACAAAAATGAGATCCAACCCTCCTAACGTCCAAGGTTAGGTACATGTCATATTTCAAACTGGTGAAAGTGTAGGTTCTGTTGTAGTAGATAGGCAGATCGATGCATACAAACTACAAAGCCCTATTGATTATAGAAACGACTACATATAATATAATCAGTGCACTGATACGACCCATAGGAGCCCAACAATTCGGTTCACTTACCATAGGAGAAAGGCCAATGTCGTAGAGGGGTAGACTTTGTCACATGAGGGAAACAAGTGGGGGTAAAGTTGTCATAGGAAGGGAAAGTTAGTTATTCTGACATGGGAATAAAACAGTACGGGAGTGAGGGAGAGGGCATGCATTGTGATCATCATTTACGTAGAGTGAGCCTAAGGCTGGAGGAGCTAGTTCCTCGAATACTAGCACACTTTTCTTGTTCGTTACTAGTTTTGGATATCAATCAATATAGATTATTCTTCTGCCATTGTTGTGCTTGCCATATTTGAGTTTGTTGGTGTGCATATTCTGTTGTGGTAGTAGAGCTTGGTGCAGGGTTTATCAGGCCCTTTGTTTATTGCTATCTTATGGAGTATTTGGAAAGCACACAACAACTTCTTGTTTAATGGTATCCACTCAAGCGTGGACGACATACTGCAGTCTACCATCACATTGGCGACTGAGTGCTCGGTGACTCAACCTTGCCTAGCATGTACGATGAACCATTATGGTCAATTGATCTTTTGGCATCCACCCCCTGCTGGAATTCTTTTACCAAATACCGATGGATCCAAAAGACCTGCTGATGGCCATGCTTTAACAGGTGGTTTGCTTCGGGATTCAGCGAGCTTGTGCTTCGGGATTTAGTGAGCTTGTGGGTGACAGGTTTTCTGTTAAATATTGGCATCTCAGGGAGTCTTGATGCCGAATTATGGGGACTTCGCCAAGAGCTGCTTTTGGCGAAAACGCATAACACTAGCCATTTGATTATCGAACTTGTCGCTATGGTTGTTGTGCAGTTTCTTAGAAGTGAAGTAATTGATTCACACCTTTCTCATACTCTTGTTACTGATTGCTTGGAGTTGATCAAAGGGGGATGGATTGTCGATATTCGACACATCTGCCGCGAAGGCAATCGATGTGCGGATTGTCTTGCTGATTTGGCACGTTCCTCTCCGCAGGGACTTACTTATTGTGCCAACCCTCCAGTTCAATTACATCCTCTTCTCGCAGAGGATTGTGAGGGCATTGGTGTCCTCCGACTGTAACTTTTCTTTATGTTTGTTCGTAGCCAAAAAAAAGAGGTTGGTGAGTTAGAGACCAACTCTTAGCTTGCTTAGGCTGATCCAATTAAAGCACATGGAGACAACGATTTGGCATTGGAGGATAGGCTTGACGAATTGCAAGGAAGTGCAACATCCACTACGGAAGATCAAAGCCTGTATAGTCAAAATGGAGATAATAATTTAGTGTCTCCGTTTGTTTTATGTAATATATCACAGTAGAATGGTTATATATCAAAATGGCAGTGATCCATTCCTGATTCTGATGTGACCCACATCTGAGGTTTTGGGATATCAAATTCAACCAGGTGTCTCTAGGTCTAGATTACAACAAAATTGTAGTGACCCATTCCTGATTCTGATGTGACCCACATCCAAGGTTCTGGGATATCAAATTCTTCTTTAGGCCTTTGACTCGGTTGGTTATCATCCCATGAATGTGGGAGAGCAATAAGACAGGTTTCGTAACTCCCACCTAGTACATGATTTTGTTGTCTGAAAAAGATATTTGGTTCTAATTGTGAGTCAGAATTCAATCTTGCTGAGAAAGGATTGACAAATTCTGAAGAATTCGAGTAGAAGAAGATGATTAAGAGTACTGGTTTGGCAACAATTGATCTGCAGCTGAGTTGTGGTTCTTTTTTGTATTTCCCTAGATTCTATCCCCTCAAACTGTTAATTTATGCCTTACAACAAATCGGTTGGTTATAATTTAGTGACAAAATAATTAATAAAGACATTCTTTATCTTTATGTATTAATTTTATTTGATGTGTTTAATACTAAAAATAAAATCACCTGAAATAATTATATGTAATTGAAATTATGATGAGATCATAATTATAATATTCAATTTACATTAATGTATTATTCCTAAATATTCATAATTGTAATTTCATTAAGACAAGATATCGATAAAAATGTAAAACTAACACATTTTATATTTCTTTCTTACGAAAAAAGTAATTGATCTCATAAATTAAAGTATAAAGATACTTAAACTAATGTGTAAGTATTTATTGCAAAATAAATTCACTAAACTGATTCAACTTTGATGATCCCAAATGAAATATTACTTATTTGTTTGTAAATTTTCTCATAATGATGATTATATAATTGATCATTAGACTTGAGATTACCGAAATATCTCATATGAGAATTATTGCATTTTGATGCTACTTATGAATTGTCCTAGGATAATTCAGTCAGTAGTATTTGGATATAGTATGAACTATATGAAGATATGTGAGCAAGTTAATAAAGGATTTGTTATTCTAAAGTAATTAGAAATAATGTCCTATTGTTCTTGATTAGGAGTGATATAGATTTCTTTGGGGAGAATGAATACGCATTTGAGAAGGTATTTTCAAATATCAATTATAAATTAGTTATTAATTAACAAGAACGAACATAATTAGATACAAAAGAGCAGACAATATATCCATACTCTGTCTAATTGGAATAATAGATAACGAAAGGATTAAATTATACTTCATAACCATGCATGAAAGGTTAAGTTAAATCATTTTGATATTCTTGATATGTGAGTGACGTGACATGTTGCTAAATGTGAATCATGATCTATGATTATGAATTGTTTAATTTGAGAATTAAAGATAAACTAAAAGGAGTTTTAATTTAATTAGTTAATGTTTTTAAAAAAGAAATAAAAGAGGTACCAAACCTACTCATTGAAGACTCTCAATCACTGAATTTGACCGTTATGCAAAATAACTCGTGCATGGCAAATTTGGATCGAGTACAGACATCTTGCAAGAACTCATCAGCTACCAGACTTGGTATCATTGTTTTGGTTTGTAAACACTCGATTAAGACTCGAAGAGCTTTGTGATAGAAGAAATGTACAATAAGGAGTTTGAAGATTCTTCTGAAGATTCAAATCCTTAACAGGGCAAGAGTCTCCAATGTTACGAATACGGTACCGGACTTGGTACCGGATTGGGCTCTGGAACGGAACTGTACCGGTACCGGTCGGTATCGGGTACCATTTTGGGATATTTTTTAAATTTATAAAATAGTCCCTAAACTTTTTAAAAATTGCAAAATTGTCCATATTGATATATTATACAGTTGTACTGTATACTTTGCTAGTTTACTGTTTACATCAACCATGCTTTCAAAAATCTTAATAATAAATAATAATGACAATTAATTTGAAATAACA
>JANITX010000008.1:32977854-32987885 GCA_027564395.1 Erythroxylum ulei
ATATTGTCTTGTACAAATACAAACATAGTTTTATTTATTAGAAAGGAATGAAAAATGAGTTGATTTAGTAATAGACTGTGGGATTGTGTTTTTTTTATACGGCTACGCTTTTTATAATATAATATTTAAAGTTTTAACTATGATATTAATTAGATTTTCTACACTAAGTTGTAATAAGAAAAATGATACTTTTTTGTGCTTATTAGTTTATTATTATTATTATTTTATGTTAACATGGTAAAATAAGATTTAATGATGTTAGAAGAATAATTTTATTATTTTTAATCAATGAGATCTAGCAGAGCAATTCGTTCCCTCACTGTTGCATCTGAGTCAGCTTTTAGTACAGGAAGTCGAGTGCTTGATTCATTTTGTAGCTCTCTTACTCCAAAGATGGTTGTGGACAAGATTGGTTGAGAAAATCAAAATCACAAGCTCCTCTTTACATAGAAGAGAGACTTGAAGAACTTGAGAAAATTGAATCAGGTAATCTAATTTACTCTACCTTGTTTTAATATACAAATAAATAAATAATTCTTTTTTCAATTAAAAAAAATAACGAGTCTAACTCTTTTTATTCTTTATTTTCTACAAATGTGGCTTCATGTATAATAGTGGATTATCCTACCATCCTATTCAAAGAATAATTGTTTAATAATTTATCTTTTTTTTTTCTAGTATGGATCTTTTATAAGACATTGTTTGGGTTTAACATATTGGATTAATCTTTGATGGATTTTATATGCATACTTTTATGAATAATTTGTATGTGTTTTCACTAATTTTTTAATAATTTTTTATCATATATATTGATATGAATAGGTTCTGGTTACCCTGAGAACCGAACCTGAAAATAGGTTAACCGATCCTATAGGTTCTTCAGGTTCAGGTTCAGGTTCGTAAAATTGTCAAACCTGACATTCAGGTTCAGGTTCAAGTTACTTATGAACGGGTCAGATTACCCTACCATAAATACCCTAGTTAAAGGGTGCTGAATGTGAAAAAAAGAAAAAATTACAATATAACATATATGTCTTAATGGGAAAGACAATAATAGGATCGTTGGTTGTCTCTTAACCCTTAGGGCAAAATGATGATAGGATCATGACATGCCCTTTGAGATCCGCTGTCCCAATTACTCAGGCCCTCTGTACCCCTTCCATCAATGAACGGCTTGTCCCCATGACATGGCACATAAACCTAGGTCACTTCAATAAGTGAGAGATGGAAAAACTTCCAAAGGAGCTTATTGAACGGAGACATATAAGAATTAGACTTTTTTAAGTTTCATGCTTTTAATAAAAGGTCTAGGATAACCTTCAAGGATTAATGTTTAGAAAGCAATATATGTGAGAAAAAAACATATGCAAAAAACATGCTAGGATCAACAATGAGTAGTACTTATTCAAAAGTGGTACAAATAGAACTAAAATAGTTTGGAACAGATGCTAAAATAGTTGAAAATTCTGGTTTCGAAGATAGAATGATGTTAGGAAAGAAGTGCCAACACGATATAGCCAAAGATAGACCGGGATGGACCATTAGACTGTCAAACAGTTATAGTTAGGAAGACTCAATCACGTATGCTCTTATTATCAATAATAGAGTCGCAAACTATCTCTTAGAAGATTTGGAAAAGTCAGTAGAAAGATAGATAGATGGGTATTATGGTGACGAATGTGAAATTTCACAAGATTAAGAAATTGATTGCATCTAGTTCAATATTGTTAAAAATTGTTCACATTTTGGAGGACACAACTGATATGATATGTTAACAAAGTTTTAAACTTGGAGAATGTTTGCATAACTTTAAGTCCTTGGGGGTTTGTATGGCAAAAGTGATTCTTAGTTAAACATTGACCTTTGGCATTTATGAAAATATAATTTCATTGTCCTTAAACTTATTTCCTATAGCTTTAATCTATAAACATCTTGATAAAGGTTGTATAAGTTAATTAGAGATGTACCTGATCAATGATGTACACATTTCCAATGCAATCATTTGTTCCACTATATCACTTCATTACATAAACTAGGTACTCTTCCCTTCTATCACAGAGACCCAAAAAAAGGAAATAAGAAGGAAAGGTAAGGAAAAGAAATAAAGGAGAAATGATAGAGAGAGACGTCATATCACACCAGCCCCAGCTGAACCTCACCTACATATAAACAACTGATATAGATGATACCATCTGAAAAAACAAAAAGAATTGAAAGAAGTAACCCCCACCACTGAATTCATAACATCCTCATACCCTCCAAACGAAATTCCGCCTTCTGTTATGTCATCCTGCTCTCAGACCTCGATCCAGGGTACTCGCTTCGCTCTGTGTCAGAATTCTCCTTTTGAGACTCAATCTCCATGCTACCTCCATGAGTTCTTCTATGCCTACGATCCTGAACATTATGAAACACGAACTCATACTCGATGGAACTAAGCCAGAATGTATGAAACAACTAAATCTAAAGCATCATTGATAAGGCAGCGCCACTAGAGAACAAGGATGACAGAAAAATATATAATCAAGAATTAAATAAATCTCCTCTTCCTTTACGAGATCCGTGCAAATTCCTTTAGTGTGTATGCACCACCATGTTCCAGTTTGAAGATCAGCAACTAACCTCTCTAGGAATAGGATATTCCTCGGACTCGAGCATCCGGACGACTTGGCTCATTTTAGGCCTTTTTTCAGAATCTGGATCGACGCACCTCAGAGCAGACAATAGAGCACGCTTCAGAGATCTTGTTGATGGTCTTACCTCAATGTTTGGATCAACCACTTCTTCAGATCGCCTGTTTCCAACCATTGTTTTCAGCCAATCTACAAGATTAACCTGCAAACATGCAATTTTATGATTAAGAAGCTGTCATGATTCAGGAAGGTGTATACGATTTGAATCGAACAATGATGCTGAACAAGAAATCTCGAAAACAACTAAAACAAACTGAAAGGAGAAAAGGAATGTGAGGGAATTCCTCAAGTCTAGGAATAAACTTATCAGACTACAAAAGCTGTAGCTAAATTCATAGAAAAATCAGGTAAATTCTGAATAATCTATGTTATCCTGAACAAACAACTGCAGAACAAGTTATTGCTTAACAAGTGAGCAATGTCTAAAACTAATAAATGTGGAATGTAATTCCATAAGTACCTCCTGGGCAGGACGACCATAGTCTACAGGATCTCTCCCAGTTATTGCTTCCAACAGCACGACTCCAAAGCTATAAACATCGCTCTTTTCATTCAAAAGTCCAGTATTTGCATATTCAGGAGCCACGTATCTGTGAAGTGTTAATTTTTTAAAAGAAGTGGATGCTTTCAGAAGTGAATTATAGCCCCACAATTATAAGTTAGTATACACAACAAAGGACAAAAGAGTTCAGGCCTACGAGATATAAAGTTAGTAATCATGAATTTGGGATAAACCTTACCCAAATGTTCCCATGACTCTAGTAGTGACATGGCTTTTACCAGCTCCCAGTAGCTTTGCCAGGCCAAAATCAGAAACCTTAGCATTAAAATCATCATCAATCAATATATTACTCGACTTAATGTCCCGGTGCACCACTTTTGGCTCAATTGCCTCGTGCAAATATGCCAGACTGCAAAAAGATACACCAAATCATGTTGGAGGCAAAATGTCCAAAAAGGAAATGCTGATAAGCTGACTTACGCCTTGGCCGTGCCAAGGAGAACCTTCATGCGGGCCTCCCAAGTAAGATATCCATGCTGACGCAAAGCTCCATGAAGCCATTGTTCCAAGTTTCCGTTGTTGACATACTCATAAACCAACATCCTGAAACGATTGTCACAAATGAGATCATTAGATAAATTTGCATCACTTAGGTGCATAGCTGAAGTAATCTAGCACTCAAATTATTGAACCATGTGCAAACACAATCTTTCTGCTGGATTTTGAATGTAGTTTTGTCTGTCGTGAATTGATTCTAAGCTGAATTATCAAGTATACTGTTCAAGATAATAATACCTGTGCGTCCCTTCTATACAATACCCCAGAAGACGAACCAAATTCTTGTGGCGCACATGACCAATAGCATCAACTTCCACCCTGAACTCTTTCTCCGCTTGGCCCCTGAATTAAAATATAGCGTTTCAAGTTGAAGACCCCATGGAATGGAAACAAGAAAATCATAATACAGAACTGACAGCTAAATTTGAAACTCACAAGTTGTTCAGGATCTTTTTGACTGCCACTGGTGTACCATTTATTAGATGTCCCCGATAAACAACTCCATATCCACCCTCTCCAAGGACATTTTCCTTGGAAAACCTATTTGTTGCCAGCTCAAGATCCCTCAATGTAAACCAGTGACCCCAACCCAAGTGAGAAAATTCGGGCAAGCCACTTAGAGGAGAAGGAGCAGTAATGGGGTACGAAGAAGAAGGTTTGTACACAGTTACAGTGCCAGAACTCCCTTCTTCACCTGACTGGGATCCACAGTCTTTCTCTAAATGATGAAAAGAGCCTGATTGACTGCTATTGCCGCCATTTTTTACCTTTCCCATACCTAGATGGACCAGGACCTTATCTGAATCTTTATCACTGGACTTGTCATGAATGGTAAGAAGAATCCCTTCACGAGGAACAAATTCATTTGTTGATAATTGTTCCACCCGAACTTCCTTAATTTCCTTTGAAACTGCTGGGATTTGGCTAAGGGGAAGTTTGTTTCCATCTTTTTTCGACTTCTTTCGATAAGTTAAACAAAAAGACAGTAGAGAGAGGATAATTATGATAAATAGAGCAACACAAATCCCAATTACTTCCCAGACCTTGAGACCAAAAATGGCGGTCGTTTTGGAGAGTTCCGTGTTAAGATCACCGGCCATTTTCTCGATGTCTAAATTCCTGCAAGATAAGACAAAGAAACACATAAAAACATTTACATCAGTGCAAAACTCGCGTATGAACAATGTGGTGGATTACTTTACTACCACAACGTAACCCTTCAACAAATTCAAACTTCCCCTTACTATTTCCAGTAAAAGCTAAGAACCCAGAAGAGAACTTGCAACAGGAAGAAAAACCATACCAATTAGAAATCGAAACAAGAAGCCATTATCAGATGTAGCTCAATGGGAAACGATCAGATCAGATGAAGTTAATGGAATAAGAAAGTCCCAATAAACAGAGAATTAAAAGTCTCCATTTCCAATGGAATTAGTAACAGTCATAGGAGACGTAAATTCACAAATATCAAGAAAAAATAAATAGCCAAAAAATGACTAAGATGCAAATGAAAAGGCAAAGCAACATTCTATGTTATCTCACCTCTCTGAACAGAATTTCAGAAGAGCAGTCCTCAAAATCTAGATCTTTGAAACCTCTCAACTATCCCCACCCCTTAGAGGGTAGATCTTAGAACAAACAAACTGAATCACATATTTCCGAAGTACTCATTTTCAAGAGAAGCAAATGAACCCAGATGTTAAAAGATGCAGCTTTATGTACCCAAAAGAATGGATATCCCTTAAGGGTCTTCTGTAGGGAGGTAATGTGAGAGGGAATCTAAGCTGGGGTGGAGCTTTCTGTGTACCCAAAGCCAAAAATGACAAGAAGAAAAGGTCTTTGGTGGTGTTGTGAATTGTAGCAAAGAGTAGAAGAACAAGAAGGACATGGAAAATTGGAGGAAAGGAGTGGGTGAAATTGTGGAGTGGTGGGGAAGAGATAATAAGGGAAGAAGGTATGGAGTTATCAGTGGTAGGTGATGAGTTTTAGATGCCTTACATTACAACACATTACACACACACACACACACACGTACAGTAAAACAGAAGCTAAATGCAAATGTGTAAGTCTCCTTAGGATTTTGATTTGCTGTTATGAACATTGACTCGTTATCTTTTTTCTTTTTTTTCACCTCCTACCCCATGCTGCTTTCTATTTGGTTGTCTATCCATGTCTTCTGGAGGGTTGGGTGTTGGTGTTGGGTTCTGTCATTAATCAAAGAATATTAGCAGTTGTAAGTTAGTGTTTAGACTTCAGAGGAGGAATTATAGGGTGTAATTTAATAATATAAGTTATTGGTCAAACATCACAATTAAGATGGAGAAGTGATGGCTGATGATGGTGAAGAAAAGGGATGAGTGGGATTTTAGAGTCTGAAACGAAAACCCATCTGCTGCTAGCTGTTTGAACGGTCAAATTAAACCCCATCACAAATTTAATACATTATTATAATTTTAATTTCTTAACAATATTTACCGGGGAATAATATTACAAAAAGTGTCTACCAGGCACACAGACATCATAGTATCTAACAACAGTAGACAGTTTGGAGCCATTTGTAATCCAATGATTGAACAAAAACACCTTCTTCATCAAGAAATAAACGAGCTTGCAAGGCCTTAATTCCAAGTAGTGGAGATAGACAGTCTGAGAGGCAGGAGATAGTTACTTGGGAATCTTATCAGGATACGAAACGATCCTCTCCTGAAATCTAGCGTTGGATGATGTTGATCGCCAAGGTTTTCTGCATGGAATGCAAGTGTAACCTGACATAAATGGCAATTTTGCTGACTATAGCAGCCTAGCGTAGGTACATTACATACCATACAGAAGAGAAGAAGAGAACGCTCTTTGGAATCACAAACACATGGCCTCTTTCAATTTTTATGATCAATTGCCTGCCCATCTTTGGAACTGTTAATTTACAATTTCATTGACTTTTTCTAAACTATGAAAAGGTTACAAAAGCTACTGTCCAGAATGTGATTCCTAGTACAAGCTGGCCATTCCTTAAAAACTATTTTACTATGA
Source organism: Erythroxylum ulei (assembly GCA_027564395.1). Classification (NCBI taxonomy): domain Eukaryota; kingdom Viridiplantae; phylum Streptophyta; class Magnoliopsida; order Malpighiales; family Erythroxylaceae; genus Erythroxylum; species Erythroxylum ulei. The sequence continues at coordinate 32,984,638 of JANITX010000008.1, forward strand.
CCTTTTGATCGATCTTGGTTTGATTAAACAATCCTTCGTACAGTTGATGAAGGTGGTATCATGACGTGTTGGTATGAATGATTCTTTATCATGTTCATAACAGTAAGTTAATAGTATATTATGGAACTATGGTTTGGTGGTGTTATTATTATACGAATCAAGAAACCAAAACAAATTGGCGGGGGAATGAAATGACGGTGATATCCTCTCTGAGATTATTACGTTTTTAACCATGAAACAATAATTATAAGTGTTATCTGTAACATGAAATTTAAATAATTCCAAACCAAGACCTCAAGTATTAGAACTGATAAAGAGCAAATTCTACGTTTAAGTCTTCTCATTTCTCAAAAAGTCATCAACTGTATACAACTTTCTTTCTGTATTCTACAAAAAAAAAAAAATATTTTTATTATTTAAATTTGTGCCCGTCTAGTCACAAATGAATAACCTTATTGTTTGTTCCAAGATTGACCCTGAAATTTAAATAATTCCAACCAAGACCTCAAATATTAGGATCCATAAAGGGCAAACTCTATATGCAAGTCTTCTCATTTTGCGAAAAGTCATCAATTGTATGCTTCTTTTCTTCTGTATTTTTAAAAAAATTGTTTTTGTTATTCAAATATGTGACCTTCTAGTTGTAAAGGAATAACCTTACCGGTTGTTCTAAGACTCACCCTTAAAATTTGAATGATTCCAAACCAAGATCTCAAATATTAGGACCCATAAACTGCAAACTCTACGTGCAAGTCTTCCCATTTTGCAAAAAGTCATCAATTGTATGCAACTTTTCTTTTGTATTTACAAAAAATTATTTCTGTTATTTAAATATGTGACCTTCTAGTCACAAAAGAGTAACTTTATCGGTTGCTTCAAGACTTACTTTCAAAATTTAAATTGAAAGACAGGTGAGTCACTAAATGCACTGTTGAAAACGAAGATATAAAAGAATATGGTGTCTTACGTTTTAAACGGAGAGACTTAGAAGACGAAAAATGTGTGAATAAGATAAGATAACACAGAGTTGGAATTGATTAAGAGAAAGAGAGGATCTCATCCCTTGAAAGACAACCTGGTGCGGCGCCCCTCTAAAGTTTTACCACATAAAAGAAGCATTGTAGCCAACTTTTTATTTTCATTTGACTAAGTGTTCATCCATCCAGGCCAGAATATGCAGCACAAAGTACTCGCCAGTGGTCCTTGTTTATTAGAGAAAACCATAAGCTTTATTTCTTGTATTAACCTTAGCCTGAGCGGGTGGCAGTGATTTAGTCTCTTTATCTTGTTACGTTCCAATTATTGTTGTGGATGAACAGTTGCTTATTAGTCTGCTTTAATAAATCTTGTGGGCTCATGTTGTATTATGTATGAAAATGTCTGATTACAAAACCCAACCAACCATAAAATCAAGCTAAATCAGATGACAGGACATTGCAGACCTAAATTTAAGGCATTATCTTCAGTACATAATTTGAAGGCAACTTTAAGCAGGATTAGATCCAAAGTTTGGCAATATCTCTTTCATCAATAAGTTGGATAGGACCCAGAAACTTTTTTTTGTAATTTCTTGTATAATGGAAAGATGTCTTTTCCCAATGTTTTTACCCAAGTTATTCCATATTGGATTTGCTTTGCTTCATAAAGTAATCACCTTAAAGTAAATACGCATCACATAAAAGGCAGATATAGAATCAACTTGTAATTACTTAGGGGTATGCTCACCAAAACAGCCTCTTCCCAAAAATACAAAAGGAATATTGCGTACATTATGACTTTTTTTTGTAGATTCTGACAGAGTGGAGAATTCTGTGCAATAATAAAGTACATTTTTTTCAAAAGAGAAAGTAATTTTATTTATTTGATTAATCCTATTTGGCTTCAAAGAATGAAAACCAACGCCTAATTATAAATACATCTCACATAAAGCTTAACTTGTGTTAATAATATTGTTGTTGACAAAATAGAAGCACGTGATCAATTCTCTTATTCTCGTTTAATGAATAAATAGATGGTCTCCAATAAAGAGTGACACATGAAAACGAAAATAGCCACCTTGTACTCAGGGAAGTACGTAAAATTATAAAAGTGGGGTTTTTAAATGGTTTTTTTGGTAAAACCTTTAAACATTAGGATACTTAAAATAATATTAATTATAAAATAGATAAGAATCCCAATCACTTAATTCCATACCTCGTCTACAGGAGATAAATCCGGAAAGCATATGGACCCAGCAACCACCAGTTGCTAGCTAGGGCATATCTAAGACGTAGATGGCTTCATTCTCCACATCTCCATTGCCGATTTCTCATGGACAAAGAGAGAGATAACTGTGATATGCATGCATTGCATCCACTTTAAGTTTAATCAAAGAAAAGAAAAGAGAAACTTAGAAGTCTTTGTTTCCTTTCCTTTACTGGACATCACCACGAAAGGCTTAATGCTTTAAGTTTTCATATATAAATGTCAAATCTTTATTTTTTCAAAACAACTCCTTATCCCAACTTGCCTGCATGCATTGCAGTTAGCTCTAGTCACATCTCCTTTCATTATGTAGTGTGTTAAACTTATGCTCTACTAAAAATCCAAGGATGCTACAAACTAAAAAGAAAAGAAAGTAGAGAACAAGATAGGTGTTTATCTAATTAAAACAGTAGACAGTAGTGTGTCTGTTTGATCATTGGAAGTTGGTTAGCCTCCTTCTTAATTTGGCCATGGAAGTATGAAAATGAAGCTTGAACCAACTAATCTTTGATTTGAAAGATGTCAACATGCCGACTGCATTATGTGTTAAACATGATTTGCCCTCCACATAACTAATATTTACAAACATATGCACATCTATATTCGTAACGCAGCTCTCAAAGTCTCAATCATAATCAAAAATCCAATTAGATTTAAGGGTGTTCACTGTGTATGCAAATTCCGTTTTAAATTAACATAAAATATTGGTTTAGAAATAAGTTAACTAAGGGTGTGGTTGGTTAGTACGAGAAAATGGTAATAAAAATGAGAATGAATATAGTGAAGAATGAGAATGGATATTATCATTATAATTATGATGATTTGTTAATAGAAAAGAATGATTACTATTATTATAATTGATAGTGGTTGGTTTGTAAAAATTATTGTAATTAATTAATTACAATATATTAATTAATTAAAATATTGTAATTAATTACAATATTTTAATTAATGAATGAATTATATTTTAATTAATTATATTGTTGTTAATTAATTATTAATAA
>JANITX010000008.1:33012505-33024689 GCA_027564395.1 Erythroxylum ulei
AAAAGACGGATCGATCGGTCATAACAGTAAGATGGAGTGATCGGTCAGAGCATTACTGCTCGGTCGGTTAAACCAATAATAACGATCGATCGGTCAAAGCAGAAAGACGGATCGATCGGCAGTGCAGTAGGATGGTAGACAAATAGGCTAAGATCAGTCAGAGTAGTATATAGATCAGTGAGAACAGAAACTGGAGATCGGTCGGTTCCGCGGGCTCGAGCTCAGATATCACCACGATATCGGGAGCGGGTCGCAGCGGGAGCGGGGCGCTACAAGTAATTTTTTATTTTACAGTCAAACACTTATTTTTCTTTAAAAAGGCTTTTATGGCAGAGAAAATTACTTATTAACCTCTCAAAAGTTCATCCAAATAAGCACTAAAATTACTTAGAACTTAGAAAGTGGATCTACAATTTCATTAATTTTTTAAAAATTCTTTTTTAATTTTAAATTATTTTAACAATACTTTATGACCTTACAACTATTAAAATTAACTTTTTATTGAACCAATTTCATGTATTTTTTTAATTTTGATTACTTTAAATTATCCAAAAATATTGTATTACAGTATTTTTAACGAATTTCTATCAAATTATTTTAATACAAACTATTATATAATTAATTATTAAACATGCATTTAGAGTTTAGTTAATTGTTAATATCACAAGATATTTTTATAAAAATATATATTTACCCTTTTATTAAAGTAATGACTATGTTATCATGTGGATTAATTAATTAGTTACAGGAAGAAACCTACTTAATGTCTAAGTTAATTGCTTTGTTATCCACAATCCCATCAAAATAATATAAAAAATGTATCTTTTACTTGAAGCAGCTGTTGATAATACAATATTCCTTTACCAAAGGTTAGCCTTATTGCTCGTGCAACTTGCGGCCTCTGCCTCTATTGGCTTTTGAAAGTAAAGTAAAGTGGACAAAGTGTAGGAGTGAGTCAGTGTTTTGTCGTTTGAGAATAAGGAAAAATCCTTGCTCACAAAGTAACATCATCTTTTCTTTTCGTCCCTCTACTTTCCTATGTCCTTCAACTTTATTATCTCTTCCATGTCCAATTTCTTTTGAGCACCGCAATTGAATGAATCTCCTTCAAATTCCTTCCTCAAAACTAGACAACACCATCTTCCTGCTATGGCCAAACCATCCACCATTTCCCTCTTCTTATTCTTCTTGTCTCTGTTCACTGTTTCCACTTCTGGTAAGAAACTCTCACTGCTACTTCCTCCTCCTGTTTTTCATGGAGCTTAGATTCACTTTGTTTATTCGCTCATATCATATTTCACAGAAACAAGCATGCTTGTTTCTTTCTATATAATTTACACATTTAGGGCACCTAATGATGTAGCTGCATATCTTCAGATTATTGCCAGGCAACTGTAGTCGTATAGAAAAGCTTTGCCACTAAAATTTTCCACAAAACTTCCGAGTTTCTTATACCGGATCATTTTCTGCTATGTTTCAGGCACTCGGGTTGGTTTCTTCTATGATGCAGGAGGAGATACTTCTGCTTCGTCATCTGGCAGAACATTGTCATTCCTCACACTAAACAAAGCTTTGCCATCTCATGTCGGAGTTGTCATTGCGGATCACAGGGTTTTGAATAGATTGCTCCACTCTGGTTTGTCAGCGAATCTTTATTTACTAGAAGATCAAGGTTGGAATTTGATAGAATCTGAAAACTCTGCTGTTTCTTGGCTTAAAACCCATGGAGCGCCCTTTTTACCCTATTTGAGGACCATCATAGTAACTGGAAACAGTGACTTGTCAAAACTTTTGTCCACATTGAAGGTAATTCATTCAGCCCTCACCAATCTTCATCTTGACAATGAAATTAACGTCTCAGTAACTTCATTACCGTTGTTGGAGAATTTGAGTAAAGCGCAACAAACTGATCTCCACAGAATCCTTCAGTTTCTCAAGAGCACTAGATCCTTTGTCGTTATACAAGCCAGCAGTGATGACGTTGATCTTCTTCAATCTGTGATCCAAAAAGTTACAGCTTGCAGTGAAGTTGACATTGTTATGGTTGTAAAGCGACTCGCTGTTTCCACTGCAAAAGAAGCTTATGATTTCGCTGACAATGTTTTGAAATCCTTACAGAATTCTCAGTTCTCAAGGACGGTGGCTGGACTATATGCAGAAGTATGTCTTGTGGGAGAGTTTGCAAATGAAGAACCTAAGATGGAAACTAAACAGACGTCTGCTTCTTCCCGTAGAAAACTGGTCAACAATGTTAAAACTACATTAAATGACGCGATCGATCCACCAACAACAGTGTTTCCCACAACTCCTGTAACAACACCAGCTGTAAGTCTCCCTTCAAACAATCCAACCCCAACAGTAATCACTGTTCCTGCCACAAACCCTGTATCCATAACACCCACCAATCCAGCAGCAGCAGAACCAGTATCAATCCCCCCTGCCACTCCTACAGTTAATCCACCTCCATCAATCACCAATCCAGTTACAACACCACCAATAACTAATCCTGTCACTACATATCCCCCTCCGACAGGTAATGTTCCTGTGACAACACCAGTAACGATTCCTGTCGCACCTCCTGGAGCAATAAATGCTCCAGCAGCCCCGGGACAGAGCTGGTGTGTGGCAAAGAGTGGAGCTTTACAAACTACACTTCAAAGTGCTCTGGATTATGCTTGTGGCGCGGGAGGTGCTGATTGCTCGCAGATACAGCAGGGTGGGAGCTGTTATAATCCTAGTACTCTTCAAAATCATGCATCGTATGCCTTCAACAGCTATTATCAGAAGAATCCGGTGGCAACTAGCTGTGATTTTGGAGGGACTGCAAACATAGTTAATGTCAATCCAAGTAAGAAATTCAGTTTACTAGGTAATGCATTTCAATAGTCATAGAATCTATACATCTGGTTCTCATTGTCACGACAATTCAACAGGTAGCGGTTCATGTATTTATCCAACTTCATCATCTTCAACTTCATCATTGCCAACACCATCCACTTCCAGCGGGAACCCAGCAACAACACCACCTACAACCCCAGTAACAACATCGCCATTACCAGGGTCTGGGGAATCAAGGTAAAGTGATTGCCTTTACGGATTTGGAGCCCTTAAATTCCAGTTTAGTGACTGAAAGATGTAACCTTACATACTTTTTTAACAGCAACGGAACTCCACCATCAGTGTTAAACTCAAGTGCTCCAGGCTCAGGCACCACAACAGTGTTTGGATACGGTGCCCCGCCTGGTTTCAACACATCTACATCTAAAGCAACTATCCCGCTTCCATTTATCATAGATGTTTTAATTTTCACATCACTTGTTACGGGATTAGTTGTTTTGGACATATAGAAGAAAGCATATGAACGTGTTCATTAATGGATTGGAAGTTCTCGAATCCCCAGAAGAGAAGAGCAAAGCCAAGAAGCAGTCTAAATTTTTGTACAGAAGTATGCTTGCAGGAAAAGAAACGAAAGTTAAGTTCCTCAAAGAAACGAAAGGTAAGTTCCTACTATGCCTCTTTGTAGCTGAAGATAGTGGTTTTAGGTGGTACGAGTTGTTGTCAGTGACACGTGAAGATATATGAATTAAGATGGTAGTCTTACCGTATTGATTTTGGTCTAGTTTATGTTCGGAAGTTTCAGATTTTCGGAGTAGTCTATGTCTAGTGATAGCTTGCATTGTACAACTCAAAGTTCATAGTAGAAAATGTAAGAAAATGTTTCTCAAAGCATGTCTATTGTCCTACATAGGCAAATGCAACTCTGAATGCTTCCCGTTTAAAGTAGTGAACACAAGCCAGCCCACTTATTTAACACCTTATGCTTATGTACATCTTATTTAGACTTTATAATAATTAAAGAAGCAAGACATCAAAACATATGTTCCCCTCCCTTGGAACTTCTGTAAGACAAAGTTGGGAGGTGAGAGGGAAAATTTCAATTTACTATCTCATCTTTTTGTTAATGTCAATTGTCAAAATCATGTTGAAAAACCCCATCTCAAGCAATCATTCAGTTTGTATGCTCTACAGGGTTGCATTTTGAATCAATACGACAGAAAATGCTCATTTAGGAGGCACTTTAGTCAAAAAGTTTTATTAGGAGACACTGAACTTAAGTTAGTCAAAAAGCATGTTACACTAAAAATGGTTATGACGAATGAGAGTGCTAAAAGACAGCACCGCATTAAATGCATAGGATGCCATATTGTACAGGCAAACGACTTTAATTTAAAAAGCCAGCACCGGTGCACCAAACATTCCGACATTAAGGACAACCCATCAGGTATCATTCACAAACACACAATTTAGATCTTATGTTGGCATCATTACCTCTTCCCCGTGTACTACATGCGTTGCTAGTTGTAACTATAGCTGTACTACCTGTGTTGCTTAGTTGTAACTATGGCCAAGTGTATAACAGGAGCCACTAGAGAATATAACTTCATTATCATTTCTACTCAGTTAATTTACGTCGCATGTTGGGCACATATGACTATCAATACTAATGACCTTACTTAAGATTGAAAGAATGCACACACAGATATATGTATACCGCTATTACTATAGATTTCTTACCAACCCTACGTGGTAGCTCCAAAGCAAGACTATCCTCGGATGATGATGAGGTTACACCGTCATTTTCTGACTGGCACCGGCTTTCCACACTTGAATTGTCATTACACAACCACTGTAGTTTCCTTTCAATCAAACCACTGGATTACAAAGTTTTTGCAAGTCCAAATTCTAGTAACTACAATTTCTAATTCTAACAATGTAGTTCTAGTGGAGAGAACAAGAAGCAAGGCATTTCTAAGGCTACATCACGATATCCTCCTCCGAGCATTTCTACTGGCAAAATTGCCTACTAGAACAAATATACACAAGTGGATGATATAATGGTCATATCACCGCTTGGAGAACACCACCAAGATCAACATTGACACAGAAACTACGACCTTGAAGCCTGAACTTTCCCAAAAGTTTCTCTTCTCATTGTTAACAACTGTGGCCTGTTTTGCTGCTAACTGCTCCCGAAGTTCTTTCAGGGCCTTATCTCTGCGTTCTCCCATCTATTCCAAATGACAAAAATAAGACAAAAGAGCGCTGATGTTAATTGACTACAGATGGAACTTTGTAGATGTGAGATCTAACAGATACCAAACGCCTTCTATTGTTATCATGAGTGTAGGCAAAAAGAAAGTTGCTATAGCATTTGACCACACAATTTCAGCAGCTGAATAGCAAATTAGGCTCGTCCACAGCAGAATGTTTTAACTAACTAGGTTCACTATGGCGTGGAGAGTCAGAAATGCGTCGCTTGCATATCACAGTAAGGACTTAAAACCAGCACATACAAATTCCGTCAAAGCAACAATGGCAGCAAATAAGATTGAACCTACCCTTTGCAGCTTCCGTGTCTGAGCACGAGCTTCATGAAGACAAAATTCCAGCTTCAGCACCCTCTTTTTCAGGTCTTGGTCAGTCTTTCGCTGCTTTTCTAACTGTCAGCAAACATGATGAATCACATGAATTGCACAATTCTATAAAGCTTGCAGGGAAGTTCAACAATAAAGGCATGCAACTAAAAGACATAGATTATGAAGAAGGCCACAGATGGATAGACCTGTGATTCCAATTCCTTAGTTTTGAGCTTCCAGTGAGCAGACATAATTCTTATTTCATCTTTGAGTTTGGCTATTTCATCATCCTTGGCAACTAAGAGTTTATTGATCTTCTCACAATTTTTAGGAGATATCTCATCCAACAATTTTCGCAATTCACAATCTTTGTTACTTCCAGCAATAGTAATAGCTTGCATAATGTCGTGCTCAATTCTCATAACTTCATCTTTCAATTGCTTTTGAGAGGATTCTCTTGCTTGAAGATCATTCTGTAATTTATCTAATTGCTCCCCTAGCCTGGTTACACGGGCCTCATGCTCCTTTAGTGACATGTTCTTCTCATCTAATTCCTTTAAGAGGACCAAGCACTGGAGCTGTGCTGATTGAGCTGAGGCAGCACTAGCATCAGCAGTTGCTCTCGTTGTTGCAAGCTGTGATCTAAGTCCATCCAATTCCTGTAAAAACTGTGCCACAAAAAAAAATAATCAGAATGAGTGGACATAAAGGTTAGGAGGACAATTATTTAAACACAATGAAGCTTCAAGTCATATGCTTCAACTAAGCCTTCAAGCACATCTTCCATTCATATATATTGCATATGGAAATGAAAATATAAGCTGATGGGCTAATAAACTATATATTTCCTTTTTCATCTCTTGGTTCAAAAAGTGGTGCCATATATGACTTGTAAATTAGGTGCCAACACAATCATACAGTAGCAAGACAGAAATTTCTAATGGTGGGTCAATAAGATTATAAAAGCATGAACTCAGTTTGTACGTTATAATTAGCCAATGTATCAGCAGTAGCATTGGCCTGTCTTCTCACATGTTGAATCTTTATCTCCCAGTTTTATCTATTTGACTTGATATCGTAATAATGCCACCATTTCCATCAAAAATCTATCTTTGTTCTCTTTCCTCTTTAGTTGGTCATATTGTAGTAACACCGAACATTTGGCTTACCCTTTTTGAGAAATAACATCGTATAAGAGGCAACCTTAGTTCATTGGCTCATAAAAAATTAAATTGACATGTGAATCAGGCCAGAAAACAAGAACAAGCATTCAAGCAACAAATAAATGCGCACCAAAGTATGATAGTAGGCTTAGCCTTGAGGTATATGTTCAAGTTCTGACGTGTTCACGTATTCCTATGTTTCCCTCAAAGATAAGAGATACCATTCTGAAAGGAAAAGATACTTTAAAGCAGCAAATTTGACACAAATACGTTCAAACTTAACCAGTTCTTAAAATTTCATGGAAGCGGGTTGGGAAGCCAAAGGGGATAGTCAGTTTTATGTCATTTGGCTGATAAATAAGCTCTTATAAATCTTCCAGCAAAATATCATTGATCTCAACCATTATCATCATGCCTTCAACTAGTGGTTGAAATAAGGTCGAGGTGTAAAGATTTCCCAAGGTTCATTGAGAAAAGTCAGCATACTTATAAAGAGACGTCTGATTGAAATTTAACATAGAATTACAATAGTCAAATCTCTAAATTAAATGGAGACGAATTTGAAACTAGTGACCACATGATGTCAAGACAGTATCTCCAAAAGAATAATTTTAACAAGAAATTGTCATCTTGCGAGTATGTAAATTAAAAACGAAATGAAGTACTCAACCTTCATAACGATACATACTTCTAAATATAGGACCATTGAGAAGTTCTAAAACATTGATGCTCAGCCACATCAACTTGGGAGTCGAAAGGTTTCACTGGATCTAATAAGTAAATCATAAATTCTAGAGCATCTTATAGATAGCAGCAAAATTTGTTCGGTGGATTGGTGAAATAACTATGCCCAAATTCCTTACAAGACCATGACGGTCTTCATGCAACCTGAAAAACATAAACTGGCCAGCCAGAAAAATACATGATCTATACTTTTCCCAAGGGATCATCGAGTAAAAAGTAAAATAACGGAAAGTTATAGTTCCTAAGAGCCATCGGAAGACAATGTTTTCTTAAACTATTTGAGTCGTCTATAGAGGGGACAACGGTACAACTTAAATATACTTTCTAACCTTTTCCATTCATGGGCTCCGCCAAAATGACAAACAAACGGATAAAGGTTTAGATACATCCTAAATAACAAACATGTGTATGATAAGATGAGTAAAGGAACATGATTACAGACCAGATCATCAGTAAATAATTGCTATATTAGTAGAACATAAAGGGAAATCTTAGATCGTGAAAAGACAATTCAAAATTGAAAAGCCTGCAAGGAAAATAAAGAGAAAAACAGGGATATCCAAAGGACCTTATCCGCAGTTGAAGCTGAAGCCTCAAGCTGGCAATTCTTCTCCTCCAAAGTCTTCTGCAGTCTACAAACAGCCTCCTCCATTGTTTTAGCTTTACTCTCTGCTTCCTGTCAAGTCAAAAGCAACAAAAAACCTTATTACAAGTTTCCGTTTGGATTAAAATCTATATGTTGCAAATTTGACCCCACAATCAGAAAGAACCCGAAAAGGAGAAACGAGAAAGACAATGATTGAATTCCAACCACCAAAAGAAGGCTAAAACCCACGAATCACATGCCTGTCTGATTATTGATTCTTTAACAAAAGACTGCTCTTGAGATGCAAGGCGGCTGCGAACTTCCTTTAAGTCCGCAGCTAAAGAAACGACATTTCGCCTAAAGCTCAGCTTCTTCTCGTTCAAGTCCTTCAATAAAGGATCAACCTCTCTAACCAGAAGCGTCGGCGAGGGTAAAGTCGACGAATTTGACGTCGATTTCTCCGCCACAGACATCATAAACAGACGTATGACAACAACTTAAACTGCTTTTGTTGGGTCTACAAAGCACTTGCAGTGAAGGCATAGGATGTTGGAAGCATCTGCATGCGAAAATGATATCTGTGCATTTAACTTTTGATGGCATCAAACAAGTCTATCAACACCATAAGTTGGCAAAATCCAAGTTTAAAATGACGAAAAGATTATAACTTTAAGAAGCACAGTAGTCATATGCCCTACAATTGAGGATCTGAAACTCAAACGAATAGGCTTGAAAGTCAAAATCTTTAGAACGTGGCAATAATTTTTTCCACAGAGAGAAAAAGAAAAAAGAAAATGGAAATGAACTTATTTAATATATATGGCCTCAATCAGAGAAAGAGAGAGGAACAACACGTAAAGGGTCTGTCGCTTTCAATGAATAAATGAATTGAGAAAGAAACATACCGGTTGTCTTAGAGAGAGAGGGATTTGATTCAAACATAGTAGAAAACAAACGCTTTCACATAACGCTATAATAGTTTTGATTTCATGTAGAGACAAAGATGGATGGCAAGAAAGCTGTGAGAGAGAAACACAAAAAAGAAATCGCAGCTCAAGCAAGAAAGAACAAACCTGAGAAGTGAGAAGAGAGAGTCCAAGTAGAAGAAGGAATCAGACAGAAGTGGCTTTCTCCAAGTAGAGGATTCAGCTGAGCATCTCTGCGGATTTCTGTCTCCTTCTTATAGTTATTATTTATTATTATTATTATCACGGTTAATATCACTACCCGTGTCTGTCTTATGCTGTTGAAGCTCAGTGTTGATTTCGTATAATAATAATAATTATTTATTTTTCAGACACAGGTGGAGCACTTTGGTCGTAGGTTCGGGAGTATCCGAGCCTCGGGCTTGAACAAATTAACAAAACCCGAAGCTGGCTCGGTGCGGAGCGCGGGCAAATCCAAATTTTCGCAAACCAACCGATCAAGAACTGCCACGTGGTTAATCTCACAACCAGACGACTTGCTCTTTGCGTTAGGTCTTCTTTTCTCTACGAAAATGATGCGGGCCTTTTGTTTCCTCGGCCCAGCCCATCCTGACATTCCATGGCTATATAGGGTTTTTCTATAGATATAGGGGATGTTTAACGTGTTTGATGATGAACAGAGATAGAAAAATTGAAGAAAGATGAAGAAGAAGAAGCTGGAACAATCAAACAAAACACTATAAGAACATTAATCTAAGTTTTAAACATATGATTATCACTCAAGAAAACACCTAAAAACACACTCTAAAGCTTAGAAAATATACTATAATTTACACCTATCATTAATCAACTAAATATCAATAAGAGATTAATCATATAAAGGCCTTTATAAAAAAAGAATAATTATCAACCAAAACGAATTTTTCTCTAATTGAACAAGATTTATCCTTATTCAAAAGTTTATGAAAGTAATAACCAAATTGATGTAAATTCTAACCTAGTGACCTTATTTTGCATATAGTTTCTAATTCTAGATACTAAGATTTACGCTTTAAAAACACCTTATTCATAATTCAAATCCAAATAATCATCACTAGTGATTTATAATCAAATTGACGCATAAACGCAAGTAATTACATATTTCTAAATTATTAACTAATAATTACCTTTTGTTGAACATTACTTAATGAGAGATTTGATGAAGATTCTTCTTAAATTCTTAATCCATTAGTGGCATCTCATCCTTCATCTTTCTAACTTGATTTAACATTTTGAGAACTCTTAATGGTTAATTTTAGAGGCTAAGTTCTCCATATCCTACAATAACATCTTCAAGACTTTCTTAGATGCAAGAAAGCTAGATTCATTAAGATAAAATGCACAAATTCTTTAGTAATACTACAATCTCTACTACATACCATTTGCTCTTTTTTTTTAATAGCCTTATAAATCAAGGTAATTAATATGTTTTAGGAACCCAGATAATCTTGCTTCCTAGATTGTTTGGTTCCTTCTTCTTTTTAACCTACACTTGCAAAGGTTTGCCTAAAATTCTTTGTTTAAGAAAAGAAAATCTATCAACATGTCCATACTTACCACAAAAGTGACATATCATGTTATACGAATGATGATGATAAATAATGGGTAAACTTTGTTTGGACATTAAAGTTGTTGAATGTTCTCCTAAGGTAGTGAAATTTACTATGATTATATGTGTGATGCTTGCTACGAACAAAACCTTCACATATGTTTCTTTGAGGCCTAAAAGGGTGTGAGTGGTTTTGTATGTTATTATAAAACTTATATCTAACTCTATGTCTATATTGTGAACCATATATAAAAGCATGAAATTTGCTCCTTGGTTTAGCCCTAGTGATGTGTCATATGTAAAATCTTGTTTCGTAATAAATTGAATTCACTTGAAAAAGCATCGGAATTGAATTACAAATTGGGAATTTAATTCTTCTTTTGAAAGTTGAAAATATCCTTCCAATAATACACATCTAATCCTACCATATATCTCTTCACCTCAAGTAGCCCCTCCCACCTCAAACAACCCCTCCTACTAAGAAACGAAACAACAACACCTTCTCTATGAATCATCACCTCCTACCATATCTAGGTTTTCCCTTTTCCTTGTTCATGGGTGTCTTTTCCTTTTTCATTTTTTTTGTCTATGATCATCGTTCTCTTTTAGATCCATCGTTCGATTTAGCTTCTCCTTTCATTTTCCCATCCTGTCTATATTCTTTTGCATTTCTCAAATTTATTTGTAGTTGTCAACGCAAAAGAACTACTGCCCGTTCATACATTTTTAAGCTTCCAAATTATAATAGTTTTCTATTGTCTTCATAGCTCGGTTTAGCCTAATGTCATTTGCAATCAATTTTTTTTTTTTTAATAATGAACTTTTTTGATGATATCACTTATAATGAAATTGATGTTTATAACTTGCTTTATGTAAGTGTGAATGTTTATTATTTAATAAGATTATTTTTTAGTCAAGGGTAAAAATGCCATATGAAATAATTGAAACATTTTGATTGTGTTCCAAATAGTATAATTGAATTCAATTATAATATTACTGGGTGAGGTTTGTTCTAAACAGTGTAAATTGAATTCAATTCAATCTCATTAATGTAATTGAATCTAATTCGTTAATGAATTCAATTCGAAAATTTCCAAACACCCTAGAAAACAAAAAAATTAAACGCAAAATAAACAAATCAACACCCGAGATTTGGTAACACAATTCGACATATCTTGTCTATGTCTGCGGGGCCCTCACCCAATTTAATTACTTTCACTTTAAGACAATAGTTTTATATAAGGTTTTATTGAGTCGACTCATTTAACCCTTAACACTAGCCCTCGTTCTCCCATCCCATGAAAGTAAATCATTCCTAATAACATGACTACCTCGTGCTAACCTTAACAGAGGATTTTCACAATAATATTTGATAATAAAAATAAGAATTGAACAACTCAAGTGATTAAACCAATAAAGACATAAACAAAGAAAAACACTTGAGATAAAAATACTCCCCTAAATATGTAGCTTCATCATCCGAAATTGTGGGAAGTGCTATAACAATATCTGTTGTGAACTACTGAGAAGCATCACAATCAGTCCACGCACATCAACATCAAAATAATATCAATCGAATAAATGTTTCATCATGGAAACGTCACCAAAATACAGTTGCAGCATCACGCCTATACTGGACATTTTTCACATAAAAATAATATCTAGACTGTAGCGCCCCCTTATCATAGAGTACTCACCGGAACGCCCGTAGGTCATTCCGGTACATATCCTACGATAAGAGACCACTACTGACAACCACC
>JANITX010000008.1:33103537-33117290 GCA_027564395.1 Erythroxylum ulei
CATTATTTGCAGGTAACAAACAAGTTCAAGGGCATTATCCTAAAATTTAATAGTTGAAGGGCATTATCCTAAAAAAGCTAATAGTTCAGGGGCAAATTTTGGTGGAAACCCGGGTTTATACTATATAGATTTGGTCCTTATACGCTTGTTCTGCTGGCTTCATAAAATTAGCGTTTTAAGGGAAATGCTTTAATGATATAGAAGACTAGTGTCGGTCGGTATGGAGTATATAGTTTTGTTTTAGTTGAATATAATTGTTATATAGATTTAACATTGATTCATTCCTCAATCTCTCTTGCTCTTCCCTTCGTACGTACCTATTTGACACTTGCATGCTTTTTTTCAAACTACTACCAACTTACACACTATGAATACTGAAATTCTGTTACATTAAATTCATATCAGACCATCCTAGGGTGATTTATCTTTAGGTTTCCTTGAAAATAATGGTCAAATAGACCTTCTCCTCATTTTTATCTTAATAAAGGCTCTATAATTGGGCTAAAATATGAAAGTATTTTTAAATTTTTTAACGCTTATAAATTAAACCTTAGCATTAAGATCAGACAATAAATAAACTTTTAATAAAAATTAATAACTATATTAGAATTTTTTTGAGAGTTTAAGTATACAATAATAAAAAAGTATAGACTATGTGCAACTAGACTCACTAGATAAAGTTGACCCAAGCTAAAATTCTACCTTTTTAAGAGGATGAAATAATTAAAATAAGTGAAAAAAAAAACTAAATAACACAAAAAAGAATAGGGAATCAAGGTACTTAGAGTAAAGGGATTTGATCAAAAAGACAAAAACATTCCATATTTGTGTAAGAGACACACTCACTCTACCTTAGATATTGTGAGTAAGGATGAATTATCTCTTCTAATTGGTGATACTAACTATTCCTATGATTTCCCTCAGAAGATCTCTAAAGTTCTTTCCCTCCTTAAGTAAGTGTAACAATCTAACACTAGTTTAAACAACTTTAGATCTTCTAGAAGAGTAAATATGATATTCCCCACCTAAGTCAAGAATTTAGATAAAGATTGAGCATGACATAAAGCTCAACATATGGATAAGATTTAAGATCAAAGGGAGATGGAGTAAGGATAGGAGAATAATATGTAACTGATAGAACTTTGTAAAGGATGTATTGGTTGTTTTGAATATTAGTTCCTTTCAATCTATCTAGGTATTCAGCTTATTCTTCATTGCAAGCAAGAAGATGAAAGAGGCTTTTAACGAATTGCTTTTGAACTAAACAAATCTCCGCTAAGAAGGTTTCAAATCAAGCCTTCTTGGAATGTTGAGACATAATTTTCTTGTAAAATTGTTTGAATTGTGTCCCAACTAGACCACTTTATCCTTAGCATCTGTGTGTAAATAATAGTTTGGTACATTTTCTATAATGTGGTTGAAACCTTTGAGATTATAACTTCATTCTTCATGTATTAGGATTGAGCTAGCTTTGGCTTTAATAGGGCTTTAGAGCCTATGGTTGCTATGCCTTTGGAATGGGTACGTGGGACTTAAATTGTTTGAGTTATCAAACTAAAAGTGAGTATTCTTCCTATTTCTAACTATGGTTTTCACGAAAGGTGAAGGAAGTCCTTCAACTTTAGTAATTGATTGAAAGTCCATGAATTCTCCTTATTAAGATGGATTAACTAGAAATAATTATCTTTAATAATATAAGAATGGACCTATTTGACCTAAATTAATTTATTGTCACTTAATAACTTAATCTTTTTCCTAATAACATAAGATTTGTAAGTTTGAAAAAATAGATACTTAGGCCTCCCTATTCATTTAAAGTACATATCTCAAACAAATTAGCTTTTGCTCCTTTTGCATTTTTAGTACTTATTGTGGTAACAAATACATAGTTATTTGTTGGAAATTAAATTATTTAAAATTATTGTTCTTAATACTTAGGCTAAAAATTGAAATCCTATAATATAAAACATAAGGAAACATTAAATTTTAATTATCAATAAATTTTAGTCATTAGGGTCATAAGGAATCATTAAATTTTAATTATCAATAAATTTTAGTCATTAAGATCTTAAGAGACAAAATAAATACATAACTATTTAATTCAAAATATGTTAATTATTGAGGTTTATGATGATATCTTGTCACTATATCGTGTATATTATATATATATATACTATAATTGGTTCTTCTTATTTGATAAAAATTTTTAAAGATAGGATTTTCCTTTATCTTTGGTAGGAAAATTATATCATTGTATTATATATTTGTAAAATTTGTAATATGGTTAAGGTACATAAGTGAAAACTTCTTCCTCAAGAATTCTTTGTTATCTAAATTTCACATGGTACAAGAGCAATAATGATACCACAAGACTATATTGTTAGAGAAGATAGAAAGGGTTGAATCTTACGGAAGCAAATTAACCAATTCTTCCCATTTTTCTTGCATCCATAAGATAATTAGGAGTTATCCTTATGTCATATCTATTAAACGACTCAATTTCTGACATATGGGATAAGGCAATGAGAAGTGCCCTGCTAGTGAAAAATAAGTTAGGGAATGCTTGGTTAGTTGGTATGAGAAGAAAGGAATGGGCAAAGAATGGAAAAAGATGGTTAGTAATATAATATAATTGGATGAATAGTATTTTTATATCCCCTTTTGGGGCAATACTCCATCTCCTCCAATATAGTGAGGAATGGAATCCATTCATCACTATATTCATTATAATTTCTATTACCATCCTTCCAAGTGAACCAAGCACACCCTTAGGTTTAATGCATAGAACCTTGAAGAAGCCAGACGATGGATTATAGGAGTTGATTTTATGGGAGTATGAAAATTGCATGCTTACATAATGGATTTTCAATTCAATCAATAAATTACCATAATCTAGCATTATGTACCTGAAGATAGAAAAAAATGTATATGAAAATTTGAAGGATAGGTTTAGCATTATATGGATCTATCAATTGAAAATTGAGGTATCTGAGGCAATAAGGAATGAACATGGTTGAATACTACACTAAGTTAAAAGGAATATAAGATGAGCTACAAAGCTATTCTAAGGTTCCAACTTGTACATACGATTTGGTAAAGGAGATTATCTAGGAGAAATGAAAGGAGAAGGTATTCCAATCACATATAGGGTTAGATAACTTTACCTTTGGAACAATTTGGTCACAAATTTTAAGTATGGATTTATTACTTACCACAAGCAAAGTTTATGCCATGATCACTAAGGAAGAACACCAACATGAAGTCACTAATAGACATATTGAGCAAATAAAGCATAAGGTTTTTGTCATTCAAGTAGGACAAAGTAAGCTTCCAAACCATAAAAAGGTGAAGTATTCCAAAAATTACATCAATTGTCAAAAATAGGTCATAATTTAGTACCCGTTACGAGATAATAGCTTATGCCCAGGATGGCCAACAACCTCTTAGGGGTGAGATCGTGGGAGAGATTGAATTCAACTGGGAAGGGGACAAGGTATTTTAATGTAGATAGTAAAGACAACCTAAATCTAAGGAACGAGCAAGAGTAATCAAAGCCTCCAAATATATCCTTTATAGGAGCATTTTTAGAAACTCTTAATACTTTTGAAAGTGCTTAAACTCGGGAATGAAAATTTATGTGGTAAGATATCTCGAATTTACTTTTTGGAAACTTGGATATTAGATAGTAGAGCTTTGAATCATATGATGGGAAAGTTGAAGTTGATGGAAAAGGTATTTGATGTGAATCCAACATCTATTGAACTTCCCAATAAAATGAAGACAATTGCTACAAGGACCTATATAATGTAGCTATCATTGAAGATAACTCTCCATAATGTTTTATATGTTCCTAGCCTTACTTGTAGCTTCATTTCCATTAACCAATTTATACAAGACATAAGTTATGATATCATCTTTACTAATTGGTTATGTTTGATGCAGGATGTAAGATCGTACCTTAAAGACCCAGATTAGAGAAGGTGAGTTGTGGGGTGGGGTCTATTATTTCAAGCAAGCTATCTCACATACAACCTTAAGGACAACATAAATGAACACAAGATAATTGTGGCATCAAAGGACAGGATATCCTTCATTTAGGCATTTAAGTTTTATTTTTAATTTGCCCAGTAATAAGTTGAAAGACATTGTTGTTTGTGATGCTTTTTATAGGACAAAACAAACCCCATTCTTTGTTTCCTATTATTAATAATGAATGTGATAATCCAATTGATATTGTGCATTATGATGTTTAAGGACTATATAAGATATATTTGTTTTCAAGTTCTCGTTATTTCTCACTATGTTTGATGATTATAAGAGCAAAGCGAAAAAATGTAAGGAGTTCACTTTGATGATTAAAACACAATTTAATAAACATATCAGGCATATAAGAAGTGACAATAGGGGAGGGAAGGAATTTTTTTACGAACTCGATGAATTTTTTTTAATGAAGAAAGTGGAATCATTCATCAACTTTTTGTGCCGATACTCTACAAAAAAATGGGCATGTAGTAGAAAAAATAAGCATATACTTAAAATGGTGAGGGTTGTATAGTCTCAGGTAGGTTTATCAATCAATTTATAGGATAAAGTGTGTTTAGGGATGGAAACTAGATGCAGGCCCACCTCAACCTATCCCGAAGTCCATGAGTCAGGCCCAGATTGATCGGGCCTTAGGCCTAATTGTTTTGAAAAATCAAGTAGCTCGGTTCAGCTAAAGGCTCGACCCTTTTTTAATTTATAAAATAATTCAAGCTGAATCGAGTCGTACTCAAGGTCAGCCAGGCTATCTCAGGAACTGTCAGACTTGGGCTAGGGCATATTACCCTAAGAAATATCAGGCCTTGGGTCGAGCCCGACCTGACTTGTTGCCATCCTTAAGTGTGTTAGTAGCTTCTTATACCATAAATAGAACATTAACTATAAAACTTTTTTACAAATCACCTTATAAGAAATTATTTGGGAATAAATCATCATATGAGCATATTGGAGTCTCTAGGTGACTATATTATGCTCATAATAGCTATAGAGGGAGAGACAAGAGTTTAAGAGTAGAAGGTGTTTGTTTGTTAGTTATTCATATGGTAAGAAAGGATGGAAATTAGTGACATTGAAGAATGAGAATTTATAGTTTCTCGAGATATTACATTTCATAAGCATGCGTTTCCATTTTTACTAAGGACTGAGCAGGTTGATTGCTCGATCAATAATAGGAAAGCTATTATCACTTTTTGGAATGATGATAATCTCAAACTCGAGATCAGTGAGAGATTGAAAATCACATAAGTGAAGCATACAAGGGGATCATAAAAGAGGCACAACACAAAAATATTAAGAAGAAAAGCTTCATGAAAGGCCTGGAAGAGGAGATTCAGTGCTAAGGACACTATTGCACTTGAATAACTTTATTGTATATATACCAAGGGCTAAAGATGTAACAGGACAGTTAAATGGACATTTGGGTGTCATAGATGACTATTTAATTATCCTTAACCAGTGGCAAATTTTGGTTAACAGTTGGAAGATCAAATAAGAACACTTTAATTTTAGTAGAAGCATCCAGGAAGTTATAACTAAGTCTCCACACATAACAACAATTTAAAACTCAATTTAAGATCACATGTTTTAGGCATAGACTTCTCTCCAACACCTTGTGCTATGAAAGGTCCAAATTTATTTCATATCACATTGCTAATTATGTATCATATGATAAATTATTATGTAACACCTGGATTTTCTATTTGCACTAACTACATATGTAGAGCTAAAACATTTTCTTAAATTAGTGAAGGATCTAAAGTGATGTGAGGTAATTTCAAAAGAGATCGAAGCATTAGAGGAAAATAATACATGCACAATGGTAGATCAATCATTATTAAAGAATTTGATGTAAGTGGATGTACATGATCAAGTATCGATGTGGATGGTATTGTGGAACATTACAAGGCCTAACTAGTGGCAAAGGGGTATACTCAAGTTAAAAGACAATTTTCATAAGACGTTCGTTTTGATAGCAAAGTTCATAAATGCAAGATGCTTTATAATTTTTACAATTGCAAGAGACTTAGAACTACATCAAATGAATGTGAACAATGCTTTTTGAACCACAATTTGGAGGAAGAAGTTTACATGAAACTACCTCTGAACTACTCCATGAATAGAAGAGACAAAGTGTGTAGACTTTTGAAGTCCATTTATGGACTATAACAGGCCTCACAAAATTGGTTTGAAAAAATTTATATATCCCTCATGAATTATGGTTTTTTTAATCATGAATAAATTTTCATTGTTTAATAATGAATAAGTGAGCATGTCATTTGACTTAGTTAATGCAATTTGACAAGTTCTAATCCAATATTCTATTAAGAAGGGTTTTAATTATTTGTATGTGAAGAATGAAAAATGTAAAGCAATTTTTACTTATAAAAAGGGTTATAGATGGAGAATACATGCTCCACCAATCTGACATGGTATTGTATTTCAAATCAAGACATATCACTCTATCCATGAGCATAATTGAGACTATCATAACAAAAAATAGGGTTACTTATAAAAAAAACCTAAACTTTTGTCAATTTTGTAATTATAGCCCGAACTTTAGAAAGTAGCAATAAAGCGCTTGAACTTTCAATTTTTTCCATTATAGCCCGACATTAATGGCACCATTATCTTTGTTGACATGGCAGTACCATATATACAATTAATCATACATGTCAACGCAATTATAGAAGTGAATTAAATTATTAAAATGACTTCAGTTTATCTTTGAAGAACAACACAAATAAACACCCATATCAAACCCTCAATTGTTAAATTTTACAACAAAAATCAAAGAATGCACCAAAATAACAAAAACAAAATTGAAAGAATTTTCTAAAAACACCTAATCGTTTTGTCCATATATCCGATCACTAATCACAAAACTAAAAACATAAACACTGAAAATAAGAGAAGAAAGCAACCTGCTTGCAAAGAGTGTCCTAAGAGCTAGGCAAATCCATGGAGGCAACAATTAAATCTAAAATCCTTAACCAAAGATACAATATTGGATTGTTTTTGGATGGATAACGCTTAATTGATTTTGGTGTTGGCATAAGATGGGGGAGAATTTGACTACACTGAATCCACTTTATTTCTTAAATCTTAACCAACCACCACTAGCACCACCTCCGTCGACGTTCTACCGTCATTTTTGCCTTTCCCCTTGACTACCGGTATTGCTCTCAATGTCCCTTTTTTCCACTGTTAACTGCTTGAGCAGCGGCAGCTGTGTCGACGACGAGTTGTGTCCACTCGCAAATCAAGCTTTGACCATGGGTTCTTTGTCATCGTCAACATGCTCAAACGCATCGAGGCTCTTGATAACGCCACTATCTCCAAAGGTGTTTCTAATTCCACTATAGACTCCATGAAATAGACCATCTCCACTATGCTTGGTTTGCTTCCGTCTGATCAGTTCTCTGTAACAATTAAGGTTTTGAAACACCCACTTGCTCGTCTTCTAGTATCCGCCATCATTACTAGTTAAAGTTGTTATAGGTTATTTTTTTCTTTTATTGGTTTAATTTGATTGTTGACTTAGTGGAGTTTGGTCTGTTATGCCTCTAGTGTAGGTATAAAGAGTATAGGATATCATTGAAGAGGAATTTGGATATATCAATGGAGGACTCGAAAAAATTGGATTCTTTTAGAGAGGAGAAGGATTGTGGAGAGTGGAGTGATGAGGGTGAGAGTGGAAGATGTTGTGCTCAGGTTGATTTTCAAATGACGTCTTTTTAATAACTTTTGTTAATTATGCTAATGTGTATGATTAATAAAGGTCTTTGTACATGTGACACTGCCATGTCAGCAAAGATAACGATGTCATTAACGTTAGGTTAGAATTGAAAAAAATTGAAAGTTCGAGCATTTTATGACTGCTTTTTAAAGTTTGAGCTACAATTGAAAATTTGACGAAAGTTTGAGCTTTTTCTTGTAATTAACCCTAAAAAATTTATGGCATTTTGGATTGCAAAGCGGTACTCCCATATTTTATAGATAACCATATATGGGATATAAGTGGACTTAATGGTGCACTTTTAAGGGGATTTAATGTTAAGATTATAGAGAAGAAGGCTTATAGAGTGAAGAACTTTGCATTAGAGATATTAATGTGTGTAAAGAAAAATAATTTGAGAAATTGAGGAGTTATGGATTAACTATATTGAAGTACATCCTAGGCAATTCTTTTATAATCAAGTATTCATGTTCAGTTCCATGTTACATATGCTTTGATGCTTATAAAAAGGGTTTCTTTATGTTAAATGCTTAGTAGACTACATTTTTAATCTTATGTTTAGTGCATTTTGTTTGTTTATTTAATGATTTTTGGTACTTAATCCATTCCTATTATATTTTTAGGTCTTAATTGCTTTCATGGGTTAAAAGGAGCAAAAACTAGATGAAATCAAGGTAGAAAATTAAAAGATTGAAGTTATCCTTGGGGACACGGTCGTGAAGAGGTGAACACAACCATATCTATGATCGTGTTTCTTTGTGATTTTTAAAGAATTAAAGTGAGAATGAGGGATACGGTCATGTATACAACCATATAGGTGACCATGTCTATTCTAAAAATCCTAATTTTGAGTTATAAAAGGGAAAAATGAAGGAAAGTTCAGTATGGTTAGTAAGAAGTTCATACAAGGCTTAAGATAGGCTCGAGAAATACAAATTGATGGCCTAAAATGATAGAGAGAATGAAGAACAAGCAAGAAAACACATTTTTAAGTGTATTACCATCAATCTAAGGTGGGTTTCATGAAGCTTCAAAAGGATCTCTTCGTGGTGAATTTAGTTTTCTATTTTTCCTTTAGTCTTGATGTTATGATTATGAGCTAAACTTTTGTTGGTACTTAGACTATATTAACCCTGGGATAGACTTTTGTAGTTAATTCTATAATTTCATTGAGATTCAATTATGTGTTCTTAATTATTCTTTATTAATATTTCTAGCATATTATTTCATGTATGATTTTATACAATTGAGATTGAGAAACCTTTTTATATGAATAGATATATCATAGTTGAAAGAAGTTGTAAGCAAACCTAAAGATAGGTCAATATAAATCTTCTAAATTAAGATCAAACCTAATAGTAGAATTCATGAATCGATTAATGCAATCTTAGGGGTTTAAACTAGAAAGAGATTTCAGTTAATTGACAGAAAGTGAGGTATTAATAGTCTAAACCAAGATATTAACATAAGATGGGAATTTCTGCAATCCAATAAACTATAGATTAAATTGAGTAGTGAAATCATGATTACGTAAGAAGTCCTAAAGGGATTTGAAGTTTAGGTACCAATGCTTTCTTTAATTGTTTCTTATTTTAATCTTCATTCTAGTTAGTCAATTGTGTTGATTAATTTAATTTATTATTTTAATTCTAAATTTGATTAATTATCATCACCATAATTTATTAGACTAGATAATAGAAAGATGGTAAGTATTAGTAATTTTAGTGCTTGTGGGATCAACCAAACTATAGCTACAATGTACGCTTGCAATAAAACATATCAACCAAGTTATTAGCACTGTTATAAGGCTATAATATTAGGACCTTATTTTTATTAATTTATTCATCTTTTAAGTAGTTTTTGTGTTTATTTGTTTTTCCTTATAACTCTCTTTTCTTGATTTTATGCTTATGGTTTATCTTTAGGATTTGGGTAGGCATTGTTACATCCACCAAACATAATGGAAGGATGAAGAGGATATTATTCTTGAAGGGAATATGGTATGCCATCATTTAGGGGAGCTTTAGATGCTTGGAATGAGAGGCACAGTGAAACATATGTAGAAACTCAATCAATATTCATGACAAATTATGTCATTTGTAGGATGATCCCACTATTCTTGAATGTCAGGCACCAAACATATGGGAGCTCCCAATTTTTATGTAGAATTGGCTTTGTAACATTTATAGGGGGTGATCGTCCTAATCATCAATTTCAAGCATCAAACTATATATGGGAAAACTTAATTTGCATGTAGTATTGGCCTTAAAACATCCTATATGAGAATATTTATAATCTAGAAAGGAGCAATTATTACAACTTTACATGGAATGATTACACTTCATTTGGAATTCTAAAACAACAGTAACAAAAGGAGAGTCAACGTTTTGATGTCCTTATGAGATGTATTGCTTCAAATGAGGTTGCCCTCTATATAACCAAAGATCTAGGTCCTTTATTCGGATATAGTGAGTTAAATTTGAGGGATCGTATAGATAAGGAAGAAAGAAGAAGAGATATAGGAAGACAAATAGGAGGAGTCACATAAGGAGGCTATTGAAGAATTATCAATAGTCGCCTTAAGTACAAAGGGCTTATACTTCCCGTAAGACAACAATTAGAATTAATTAAAGATTTAGGAAGTTTTATTATTCCTTGTTATATTGATAGTTTGTTACTAAAAAGGGCATTAGTGGAGTTATTTGGTTTTATTAATTTGCTATCTTATGTCTTTATTATCTTATAGCATGTGGCATATTTATAGGCTAATGAATCTTTATATGGGAAAATAGGTGGAAACAAGTTACTGATTATAGATCCAGGTTAAACAAGGTCTTGCTGACAAGTCCAACTACAAGACTCATAAAGAAGCACTAGTTGGGATGCAACCTAACAATTAGGTGTTTTTGTTTTAATTAAGTAGTGTATATGAATTTTATTAGTAGTTTAGTCATTTTCAAGGTTTTAGTTTGATGGTCTAATTTTGTACTTCAAATTTAATGAAGTTCCACAGGTTATAAAGGCAACATCAACCTTTTCTTTAGAGTAGAAAAGATTTTACTAGCATTGGATGGAAGTTAAAAACATTTGATAAGGATGGAAATCTTTTACTATCAGGGAAGTAATAATTATCCTCACCCCTTATTTATTTGTAATTTTTTTATTATTCTTACATTTTTGGTAGATTGAGGTCAAGCTTGTCAATTTTAATATAATTAACTTAATAATGAATAATTTGAGAAATTTTTTTAAACAGAGGATTTTTATTAAGATTATTCATTTTGAGTTTGGTGGTTGTTATGTTTTAATTTGTTTAGCAAATAGTTATGAGTTTTGATAATTTAGTTGATTTAAATTTAGTTCATTAATTTTGAGAATAGATACTTTATTTGCGTTATGATAATTTATGAATAATTTGTACATAGATTAAGTTAAATGTGAATTCTTTTTTAGCATTTTCATTATTCTGTATAAAAAATAGTTGTATGTGAATAAACAAGCATAAATAATTTAACTCTATTAACTTTGTATCAATAAAAAGGTCAAAGTTAAAGAGTAGTGTTAGTAATCATTTGAGATAGTGACTTAATTGACTAACTGGAGGTATTTATGATAAGGTGTTAACTCTTTTTCTAAAAGGCTAAGTGATTTTTCAAATAAGCTTATAAATGCTCCTATGTTGTTTAAATTTAATGTTTTGTTTTTGATAAAGGATACAAAAATATTTAAAGATTTTAGCATCTTTCTTATGTATGTTCACTTTATATATTAAATGAAATGGTGTGAATTTAGTTTGAATTTAAATAATTGTATAATGAATTGGATTGAT
Source organism: Erythroxylum ulei (assembly GCA_027564395.1). Taxonomy (NCBI): domain Eukaryota; kingdom Viridiplantae; phylum Streptophyta; class Magnoliopsida; order Malpighiales; family Erythroxylaceae; genus Erythroxylum; species Erythroxylum ulei. The sequence goes on from JANITX010000008.1 coordinate 33,115,144, forward strand.
TCATAATTTGATGCAAATAACTATGCTTAACAATTTAATAAACTTTGCAATTGAATAAATAATAGAGAATCTTGATAGATATCTTTGATTCGTTTAGTGCTTTCCAGAAGTTGTTTCTTATTACGTTGAAAGTAATAAAATTGATTTGCTTGAGAACAAGCAAATGCTTACTGTGGGAGATTTTGATAAAAGCTTAATAGAATAATTTTCTAATCTCATGTTTAGTGCATTTCAGTTGTTTATTTGAGAGTTTTTTCAATTGTTTTGATATTTAATTCATTCCTACTATGTTTTAAGGTCTTAATTGCCTTCATAGGTCAAAAGAAGTAGAAATTGGATCGAATTGAAGTAGAAAATTGAAAGATTAAATGTTTCCTTAAGGGATACCACCATGTGGAGTGGACAATGTTGTTTCCATGACCTTGTACCTTTCTAGGATCATATTTTTCGCAATTCTTATAAAATTACCATCACATATATGGTTGTATAGGAAACTATGTCCATTACAGAAACCCTAATTTTTGAGTCATAGAAAGGAAAAAAAATGAAGGAAGGTTCGTGATAGAGAGAATGAAGAACAAATAAGAAAACATATTTTAAATGAATTTCCATCAATATAAAGTAGATTTCATAATGATTAAAAAGGATCTCATCATAGTTCTTTTAATTGTTTGTTTTTCCTTTAATCTTGATACTATGATTATGAATTAAACTTTTGTTGATACTTGGATTGGATGAACCCTGGGATAGGCCTTGTTGTGATTTTATATTAATTTAATTTATTCATTAGTTTCATTAAGGTTTAATTATGTGTTATTAATTATTCTTGAATTAATATTGCTAGCATATAATTTCAACCATAATTTCATGCAGTTGAGATCGAGAAATTTTTTGTATGAAAAGGCCTACCATAACTGAAAGGTGTTATATGCAAATCTAAAGATATGTTGACATAAATCTTCTGGATTAGAGTCAAACCTAATAATAAAATCCATGAATTAATTAATACAATCTTAGGGGCTTTAACTAGAAAGAGATTTCAATTAATCAACCAAGGGTTAAGTGTTAATAATTTAAACCAAAGATATTAACAAAAGATAGGAATTTTATGGCCTAATAAACTATAGAGTAAAATTGACTAATGAAATGATGATTGCATGAGAAGTCCTAAAGGGATTTAAAGTCCGTGTACCACTATTTGCTTTGATTATTTCTTAATGTAATCTTCATTTTAGTTAGTCAATTGCATTGATTTCTTTTAGTTTATTATTTTAATTTTGAATGTGATTAATTATCATCACCATAATTTGTTAGACTAGATAATGGAAAGACGGTGGGATCAATTTATACTTGTTAATGCTAGCTATAGCTACATTGTATGTTTGTGATAAAACATATCAATTACTTTGCTACATAAGGCCTGCCATATGTGTAGATGGTTATCACTTGAAGGGTAAGCACAAACACAATTGCTATCAGTCATTGATCTATATATAAATAACAATATGTTTCGAATTGTGTAGGTTTTAGTTATAATTAAGAATCAAGTATCATGGAAATGGTTTCTCTAATGTTTACAACAAGACATCAAAAACTATAAGGATCATAACTAGGCTTCATTTTTTATTAAAAAACATTAAAAAACTTTCTTCTATGATGTTTCATTTTATATCTTCTCTTGTTAACTTCCATACATTCTTTTAAAGGCATTCCTAAGTGTATAAACAACCTCAATATGATTTCTTTGTATGATGTTGAACAAATGTATTTTGTTAGACATATCTATGTTAAACTTTAAAGCAAATTTAAGACAATAAAAGCTATAAATGATATAGTATGGAATGTATCAAGATCATATAGCTTTAAAGATTTTGATAGGTATATGATCATTTTATTTTACTATATAAATTTGACTAATGGACCAAATGATAGCTCAAGGCATGCTAAATTTAATTTTTTTACTTAAACAAGAACATGAAAATTAGCAGGTACTAAAAAGATGGTCAATGACTTATAGGACAAAAAGCTAATGAACAGATGGTGTAAACACATTTATAGTTGGTCGGGTCGGTCGTACAGGGCCCGAGTCCAGTCAAAACGACCCATGGGCCGATCGGTCCAATCTTCAAAGATCAGTCTCACACCTA
>JANITX010000008.1:33141375-33155476 GCA_027564395.1 Erythroxylum ulei
ATTTTTTAATCAACCCCCCCCCCCCCAGTTACGTTTATTCCTTGAAATTAAGAAACTGATGTTCAGTTCTCTAGGGATTCATTTTGGTTCTACGACTATTACAAAAGTTTAGATAGTCGGTATTATTTTAGGAGCTTTGACAACCCAATCAGAATGCAAAGGAGCTCGAGAACTTTCTGTAACATACGGAGCAGTGTTTTGAGGTTGCTAAAGTACTTAATGCTGAAAAGGTCAATGTGATGACTATGTACTTGGATGGAGATGCCAAGTTTTGGTGGAGAACGAGGAACTTTGACAAAATTAGTGTAGGTAGAGCTCCTATCGACATGTGGGAGAAAATGAAGAAGGATTTAAAGGATCAATTCCTTTCGATGAACGCTTCTTGGCTTATAAGGGATGCCTTGAAGAAGTTAAAGCAAGACGGGCAAAAATTTGAAGAGTTGTCCTCATTTGAAGAGTTTGTCCTCATTTGATCAAATAAGGACAAACTCTTTAACTTTTTGTCCATGTTACAACCACAAGTGCAAAATGGAGTTGCAGAAGAAAATTTTGAAGGATGTGGATGGTGCAATCACAACTGTCGATACCTTGGTGGATTTTTTAGGGAAAAAAAGCTAAGACAGACTCCTCTACTTCTTTTAAAGGCAAAGACCTAGCCCAATAGGAGAAGAGTGAGGGGAAAAAGAAGAAAGATTCTAAGAAGGGAGATTTTAAGGGGAAAGACAAGAAAAACGATGACTTTAAGAGTAGGGATATGTCCTTTAAGAAAGGCCAATTTACTTGTTACCTATGTAGTGATCTACATTTTGCAAGAGAATGTCCAAGGAAGGAGAAGCTAAACATACTAATTACCGAACAAGAGAAAGAAGATTTGGAAGTGACAATGAATCCGATCGCATTATTAAATGTTTTTAAAAGTGAATATATGCCTTTTAACAAGCTGATGTATGTAAGGATACAAGTAAATGAGAAGGAAGTAACAACAATGCTAGATACGGGCATGACACACTCTTTCATGGTGAAAAAGATGGTGCATAAGTTGAGGCTTATGGTGTCAAAGACCCTAAAAAAGATGAAGAACCTTATAGGTAAGGCATAAGTGATGGTAGGAATTACTTACAACATCTCAATAAGCATAGGGAGTTGGTGTGCCAAGTTCAACTGCATGACTATACCACTTAAAGATCTCAGATTGATACTGGGGATCAACTTCCTGAAAGCAGCAAAGGCAGTGCTATATCCAAGTTTGGAAAGTATAATGGTCATAGATGAACAAAATTATTTATATATTAACTGTTGTAGATCCGGTGGTGGAAATAATGGATGGTATAATGAAGGTAACACATGTGACGGTTGTGAGCATTGAGAAAGTGTTGAAGAAAGGTATAAAGACCTATCTCACTGTCATGTGAGAGAATTGACGAGGACTACAAAATGGAAATCCTTGATGCAATTGCAAGCTTATTGAGGGAGTTTCAGGATGTGATGCTAAAAGAATTGTCAAAGATTTTTTCCACTCGTCCAGAGATTAATCATAGGATTGAAATGGTTCCTGAAGTTGTCCCAGCTGCTTACGCTCCATATAGGATGTCCTCGTTGGAATCAAGGGAGCTTAAAAAATAACTTGATGAATTGTTTGAGGCAAGATTTGTCCAACCTTCTAAAGCCCCATATGGTGCCCCAACACTTTTATAAAAGAATCAAATGGGACACTTCAGATGTTTGTGGACTATTGAGCTTTGAACAAAGTAATAATTAAAAATAAGTATATTATTCCTTTAGTTCAAGATTTGGTAGTTAGATTGTCAAGTGCTGTAGTTTTCATGAAGCTTAATCTTCGGAGTGATTATTGGCAAGTGTCAATAGCTAAGGATAATAGGTAAAAGATAATGTGTGTGACTCAGTATAGGTCATACAAATTCTAGTCATGTCGTTCAAATTGAAAATTGCCTATTCAAAATTTTGTAACCTAATGAACGATGTGTTGTATGGTTTCATTGATGAGTTTGTTATGATGTATCTTGACGACATCGTGGTATACAACATTGATGTGGCAAAATATATGGAGAACTTGAGGAAAGTGTTCGAGCGGCTGAGGCAACGTAAGATTTACATTAATATGGAGAAGTGTGAGTTTCCATAGTCAAAGATCAAATTCTTAGGTCACTTAATAAGCAAGAGATAGATTAGGATGGATTTGAAGAAAGGGAAAGCAATAGTTAAGTGGCAGATTCTCACAATAGTACAAGAATTGCAGAGTTTTCTTATATTGGCTAACTACTATACGTGATTTATGAGTGGAGAAAGTACTCAAAAAAGCAGCGTCATTGACAAAATTGCAGAAGAAAAAGCAATATGTTGGTCGGATGCATGTCAAGAGGCATTCGAGAAACTTAAAGCCACAATCTCAACTGAACCTATATTGAAGCAACTTGAGTTTGATCTTCCAATTGAGGTATATACAAATGCATCTGACAAAGCCATTGGTGGAGTCCTAACTCAATAGTGCGGAGCAGAGGTACTCGACATATGAGAAGGAGATGCTTGCAATGATGTTTTGCCTTAAGACATGACAAGTATATTTTGCCAACACATTTTTTAGGACCTAGAAGAAGTTATCCATGAAGAAATCATAATGATAGGAGTTTCATGATGAATATGACTTCATATAAGAGTATAAATCAAGGACACACAAGATGCATGCCTTGAGTCGAAACGAGGTGTTCATGACACTATATGTAATTACTAAAGTAGAGTTTAACCTGTTGGATCAAATCAGAGCTACAGCTTCATTGGACAACGCATACTGTAAGTTAATCTCATAAGTTAAGGAAGGTGTTGTACGCAAGTTTTAACTCGATGATGATGAGATTTTGATGACTAAAAGTAGTTAAGTGCAAATGTCAAGTTTTGGTAGCTTGTGGAAACAGTTTTTATAGGAGATGTATGACTCACAGTGGGCTAGTCACTCCGAAGTTCAAAGGATGATGATACTCTTAGCTCATTTTTATTATTGGTCGAAGATGGAGAATGACTTCGAGTTATATGTCAATACATACCTTGTGTGTCAGTTGGATAAGCAAAAGAGGAAGAAAGAAGCTGGTTTGTTACAACCCTTATTCATCCTCAAAAGACCGTGAATGTCAATTTTGATAGAATTCATTGGTGAATTTCCAAATGTGGACAATATGGTGACAATCATGGCAATTGTAGATTGATTCTCTAAATATTCAATCTTCGTTTCAGCACCAACATCTTATTCCTTGGATATTGCAACAGAGTTGTTCTATAAAAATGTGGTAAAATACGTCAAAGTCCTTACAGACATTGCAAGTGATCAAGATACCATATTTATGAGGCAATTATAGATGTCCTTTTTCAATATGATGGGTTGAAATTTAAAGCTTTTAACTACAAATCACCCCATAAACAAATGGTCAAACTGAGAGGATCAACAATTTATTGAAGGAATACTTAAGGCATTATGTAAATGCAAGTCAGTGTACTTAGTTGAGTTTACTTGATACTGCACAATTTTGTAATAACTTGCTTAAATCTTTTGCTATAAAGAAGAATCCCTTTGAGATAGTCTTAGAACAGCTACCGCTCTCTTCACTCAAGATTGCACAACAAAGCACAAATGGCAAGTATCTTATAGCATATAATTTTGCAATGGAGAAGCAAGAGTTATTAGATGAGGTGAGGGATAATCTTTGAAAAGCTTCATGATGGATGAAGAAGCAAACAAACTTACAAAGAAGATTACTAGAGTTCGCAAAGGAGATAAGTTAGCATTGAAACTTATCCGACAGATTTGAAAAAACATCATAAGTAAACAATTATATCAAGGATTGGGGCCTAAGTATGATTGACCATTTGAAGTGTTAAGTAAAGCAGGGAATTTGGCATACAGATTAAATTTGCTTGAGAGATTAAAGGTACACCCTCCTACTTTTCATGTTATTTTTCTCAAACTTTAATATAAGGATGCATTAGATCCGAATAAGAGTTAGTTGAAGAGAGCTCCACTAGTTATGATAAAACGATTCAAGGATAAAATGGAGAAGATCTCGGATCATTAAAGGATAAGGCAATATAAGAAGAAAATGAGGATCAAATTCTTAATCCAATGGAAGGGAAAGCCAATCACGAATGCTAGGTAGGAGAAAAATACTACATTGTGGCAATTCAAGGATTAAGTGAATGCCTACCTTCAGACTAGTTTGACGAGAGCGTCAAATTCATCTAGTGGGGGGTAGTTTGTTAGCTCTTAGCATGTGAAGGCACTTCACAACTAGCTGAAGACAGACCTTAGGTTACAGGTTAGCTAGATCACATGCATGACAGTGGCATATGAGGGCTCTAAGGTAACTTAGCGAGTTAGATCAAGCATAGTGCAAGTTTTGTTAGAGTTTCAAACCTTGTATAGACTGACTAAGCTAAGTTTTTGATGGACTAAGAACTTGTTGTATGCTTAAATGAATGGAATATAACTAATGGACTTGACATGATAAGCATTGGTCTAAATAAGTATGTTATGAAAGGTTTTGGGTTTGGATAACTTATCATCAATAGATAAAGATTGAGAGAGCATTCCTTCCTATACTTTGAGGGAAGTAATAAAGATTAACATTTGTTGTCTTTTTCATGCTTCTATTATTGCCATTGATAGTTTAGTATTTTCTCAGTAATCTTGCAAAAGCGTGAGAGTTAAACGTTGCAAGTGTTGTGAGACATTCAAGTTAGTTGGTCGACAGTCACTTAAAAAGGTTGAGTCTTGCTTAAACATATCTAAGTAAAATTACGGTGCAAAAGAATTGGGACAACTTGTGTTATAAGTTTAGTGCTTGGAAGAGCTTTGTAACAGTTAGTATAATAGGATGAGGAGATATAAGGATAAGAAAAAATTGTGGGCAATAGTAACTCAATCAACAAACATGAATGCAAAAGAGAGATGACGTTAGTAACTCCAGTGCGTAGTATTATTGTCACATCTACTCACAACTCACTTCAATATAATAGACAAAGTTATCAATCCGTGTATATAATTTTCAAATTAATCAATTTCTTTTCTTTTAGTTTATAAATTATTCCATTTTTATTTCTAAGTGTTTACTGATATGCCTTATTTAAACATAATGTAATGTCAACATTAAAATTTTCATGTGAATATAAAAAACTTATGAATCTATAATTTGAAATTTTTATGAATACTATAAGAATATATTTTTATATTTATCTTATCGAATGTTTCACTTTATAGTTTAATTATTTTTAAATATATTTATTATTCTAAATTTCTCTAATACTAAAAATATTTTTATTTTGTATCAAATTAATATAATTGATTCGTAAATTTGCGATAGAGGTTACATGCTTGATCTAACAAATAAAATCTATTAAAATAAATTGATTATTTTAATCTCTTAAAATATTTTCTGAATAATTTGAAGCAAGATTAGAACCTTTAAATTGAAAAACATAATATGTTTGTACTTTTTATGAAAAGATTTGGCATTTTTTGAAAAAGAAATCACTTGATCTTTTTTAGAACAATATCATTCAAAAGATTTTCTAAGACAAATTTACACAAACTACATGAAAATTGCTTGTAATAAATAACAATGAAATGAAGTATTTTATTTCTCACATGATAAACGAAAGGTTCTAGAAACATGTTTTTTATTTAATTAATTTGTTGAGTGTATAATATAATTAAGGTCTCAACTCTTAATATACTTTTTAACTTTTATAATATAATTAAGGTCTCAACTCTTAATATACTTTTTAACTTTTAAGCACCAACTAACGCAACCAATCCCAACCGCGCATAAGTTTGTCGAACTCTCTTTAAGGATTATTTTATTTTACCCATTTCTTTAATTAAACATATATGAACCTAATCATCAAAAAGGACCCGATAAGGCCCGCTTGGACGATCACGATTCCTCAAAGACCAATGGCTTTTGGAGTCGAAGAACAACATATCAATCTTTTTACTCATGATGAGTTAGCTGTTAGCTTCGGTTGCTTACAGCAAGAAGGCATTATCTATAAATCCAGGATTAACAACTTAAAGCGGAGAAGGAAAGAATAAAAGTTACTTGCACAAAGTATAATGAATGCCGAACTCTCTCTTCCTAAGTAAATTTGATTAAGCTTCAAAGATGCCACCTTAAACCTAGACATGTTTGATAATTAGAAACCTATTTATGTTTACCCCATGCAAAAATTAATATGATTAATACCTTATCAACCATATTCTTTCCATCGGTAATCATCCGTCAATAAACCGCAATTTTCTTGTAGTGTACGATTAAAAAATGAAAAGAACGTACGCAATCTTTTTATGTAAATTCAAGTGATTGTTTCTAATGGATGAAAGCCTGATATTTAGATTATATCTTAGTTTATTCTGTATATCTTTGATTCGATGATTTAATTAAGGAAAGAGGAACTAGATACCTCAATTTTATAAAATGCACAAGCCTTAGCAACAAGGAGTTCATGAACTAGCTAGTCATGCATCTTTTTGACCGTCTTCTTTAAAGATGAACGTATCTAATATTTTTTATATTTGTTATATTAGAGCAGGTGGATAGGATTTGAGATGAGCTGGTCACTTTATTTAAACAAATTAACAGGACGAACAGCAGTAGACAGGATCATGTATAAAATGTGTCTTGTGCTTGCCAGTTTTCATCATAACAGCAAAAGAATGCGGCTAATCCACCGTATAGATGAGCTTAGTCTTATAGAAACGTGCTTCAGGTTCTTTTTAGTTATAAACCAAAATATCAAAATCTGAAATGGTAAAGGAAGCATATATAGAATAGAATAGTACGAGGGAATATTACTCTTAGTTATGATTTATTTGTCTGCCTCTCATTTTCAGCTTACTGAGTATAAATTTGTAATCGGCAGCTGTCCTGCACTCGTTTAGTTATATATTATAATTAGTTTACAACTTACGTTTACCCCTATCTTTCTTTCAAACTATTTGCTATTTTAATATTGAATAATAAAACAGTATGGTTCACTTAACAATTTGGAAGATGCAACTGATTAATTATAAAATCTGAGAAAAAAATTTAATTTTGCTTGCGATATTTTAAATAAATAAATATGAAACATTTTGATATTTATAAAGTATCTCTCTTAATGTCAACGAGAATGAGTCTTGGAAGTTGCTCGTTTGTGACTATAAGACCACAAGTTCAAGTTACAGAAATAAAGTTGTTATAAACATACAAAGGGAGCCGCGTATATCATGACCCTCCCTAGACTTTGACAAAGCGGGGAATTTTGTGCACCGAGTGTGTGTGTCGATTTTTTCGCTTAATTTTAATAGTCTATTTACATGAATTTGATACGAATGTTGAATTTTTCAAAATAAGCAAATTTATGTTGTCAAAAAAATGATATACTAAAATTTAAACATATTAAGAATTAATTTATGAGTATTTAATAATGATAAGATCTAGTAAATTAAAATTATAATTTATCAGTTAAAAATTAAAATGTCAAATGCCTTATCCGTACATTTTACCAAGTTCTAAATTGCATTCAATAATTGGAATGGTAATTGTTGTGTTATAACTTATGGGAACTTTGGAATCACTATATAAAATTATTTTAACTTATTATGAGTGTGACAAAAGGTAATTAGATGGAGTCACGAAAAATAACTTCTTTGTAAAAAATAAAGAGAAAAGGCTACGTGCATTTGATGTTCTTTTGCCAACCCTCCCAAAGCGTCAATATATATATTTTTTAATGAGTGTGATCATGTTCAAGTGAATATTTCTGAAGCTGTTGGAAACTTTGAATCAAGTATTTATAAGTTCATTGTTTAAACAAGGGACCAACAAGGAGGAATGGAAGGAAGTAAAATTCTGAGACCAGTGACTTTAAAACAGAGGTTCAAAATGAAGGAGACGAAAAAGATAGGTGGAAGTGAGCAATCATTGATTAATAATCGTCCTTTCTTCAGGTGAATAACAAAACTTGCGGACTACAATACATGTGCTTTGGTCTAAAGTTTTACCAGCACCGCACCACCTACTGTTGCTTCTTAGACTATGCTTCTGATATTTTCATCACTGGCTACTGACCATTCAGTTCAGTCTCCTCTCTCAAGATTCTCTGCCTAATGCTTAAAGTTGAAGAGATACCCGCCTATTATCAAAGGCTACCTAACTATCTCCTGCTATAAATTCAAACAGAAGTGGCCAGCCATATTGAAACCCAGCAACACAAGTTAAGTGAGAGAAGTGAGAAACCAACTTGCAGGCTTCTTTACCTTCTCTCTGGTTTAACATTTGCAAGTAGTTAAGCCCGTCTTATACTCCTTACCTCTTCTCAACTCTTGAGCAAGAAAAAGAATGCCTCTCATGGGTAGCAACAGCAGCAGACAAAAGAAGTCATTTTCATCCAGTTCTCTCTCTTTGTTCAACTTCATGAAAGCTTCAAGGAGGCCTCGAAGGTATGAAGCAGGTAATTGCGATGATGCAATGAATGCGAGCAAAGTGTGGCCAAGCGACGAAGATAAAGTTCGATGGGTTGCTGACCCTCGTATCAACACTAAAGCTTCAGCTTTTATTGACCGTTTCCATGCTACTCGTCTCTCCGATCCCGAGCGTCAAGGTCTTAAGGCTGCAGGAAAGGCCTGAAAGTGACGTGCATGCATCTATCGCACTCGTCAAATGCTTCATGTTAAGTCTATTTTTTGCTCAAATGTTGTAATTAATCAAGTAGTTCTGTGAATCTTAAGTTAAGATTTCAGCATAATAACAAGATTGGTTTTTCACAAATACGCCCATAACCTGCAATATGCAACTGAAAAACTTGCTAAATGCATCTTTAAGGACCATCTTTGTTCATGAGAAGTCTGCAGTTTGATCATCGTTGTATCAAAAAGAAGATGGTTTTAGCATGTATACAGTAGATGATTTGCAGCAAAAATGCCTAGCCATGTTCTGGGTTTCTAGTGATATAATGCTATAATCCACCTTAAGCCAACAGCACTCAATAGATTAATCTAGTTCACATCGTCAAGTACAAGTGGTGGAGGATCATCATCAAGGTCTAATGCATTACTGAATATAATAGTGTATGTCCACATCTCTCAGTATAAATAAATACCAATTTTCTGCAGCTGTAAACTCAGTTGGAAGTACAAATTAGCACACAGAGCATGCTAGCTTCATGAATCATGGGATAATTAAGCAATGAAGTTAATTTTGGTATTAATTAATTGAAGATTCAGAAACTCATCATGGAGTTTGTCGTTATATACAGTTCTGCTATATATGTTGTCGTTGCATGGGAAGATGCTGAAAGAAACCAGGTGCTAGGACAGGACAGTGTCGACTGTCGACGTTTAATTCTGAGAATCCAACAAATTTCCCAAGAAGAGGGGTTGTGGTTTCAGTATCAGTACTTCCTATTGTACACAGTACGGCATCTTCTGTGTCTCATTCTTCTTCCTTTTTTAGTTTTATCTCTCATTTGCTCTCTACTCTCTCCTTGTCGCTGTCCATCGTTTCCCACTTGTTCCGTTTCTTCTACTTTACGCCTTAATCATTCCAATTCCTCTGTTACATCAATGAGAGCCGAAAAAGACAAACGAACTTAACTTTTTTTTTTTTAATGTTTTATAAATTTAATATTATTACAAAATTTACTCAGTCGTCTATTCGAGTCTAAATCTTTTGTCTAATATTATGGTGTCTTATTGTGTCCAATAAATCTTAGCCATTTATTTATGTGAGTCTCACATGAGATCCGCGTGGGGCCGCAAAATAAATGACTGAGATTCTATGAAACAAAATAAGACAGAGTAAAATTAGACAGAGGATCTGGACTCCATCTATTCTATTCAATTTTTTCTTGTGTAATTTGGACATAAAAATTTATTATTTCTCTTATCAAAATTAATATAAGGGGTGTGTATCTATGATGATTTTTAAAAAATTTTGGGAACAATTTTTCTACTAATTATGGTCAAGTATTACTGACCTCTCCGGATCACACATTTAGCAGGATTTTTACTAAATGTTGTTCTTATTGTTGTTATTGTTATGGTAATTTTTTTAATTATTAACTATAAGCATTTTTCACAAATGGATAAAATTACAAAAGACAAATATCTTCTGTTCTTTAATAATCTTTTGCTCAATAAACTCAAAATTAAGTTCTTTGAAGACAATTATATGTTTTTAAAGAACTTAAACTCACTTTTTCTTATAATTTTAGGAAGAAAGAACATCTTAAAAACTTATTTAAAAAAAAGAATTTATAAAACTTCAACCTTTTGATAACAAGACTTTATAATAATGATGTGACATAACGAGAATTTTCAAGAATTGGACTCTTTTGATAATTTGATAATCTCTTAATTAGACTTTTTAAATTTTAGATATTTTTAGAATAAAGCCTTAAAAATTTTTAGGACTTAAACTTTTTGTTGAAAAAGAATTTAGGCTTTTTAAATTTTAAGCTTGTTTAAAAAATAGTCTTTCAAAAATTAGACACTTTTAGTATATTTTAATTTATATAAAACACAATTAATTAAAATGGTTTAATAAGGAAGCACTTTGTTTAATGCTGCTGATCCCATGAGAGAATTTTGTCCGACAGTAATGAATCAAAGCTTGGTGTAAATAATGAGAAAACGATTGGAGCACAATTGTTTTGCGGTCTCCTGTTAGTCGTCAGTTTAACATTGATCATATACTCTTTCCAAAGTACCAATCTAGGTACGCTAATCAAAAGTAATGCATTGGGCATATTTTCACATCTACTGGACGCACTTCAGAATCCTGAATTGATGTGAGGTCCCATCCTGCATTATAGTTTTGGACTGATTCCCCTAACAGTAAATAATGCAGAAGAAGATTTACGCTGCATTGTTACATGCATGTACTTCTCAATCTCGTACAATAAGCTTTTGACTTATAAGGCATGCTTGGTTGTCTTCTATCCACTTTTAAGTTTTAACTATTCCCAATATGGAAAAACGTGGAAGGTTGCATGATTTACGCTTGTGTGTTTAGCAAGTAATTGCCCAGAGCAACAATATATAAGTCTACCAAAGTTGGAAAATTCATTTTTAGGAAATACATATACCAAAAGAAAGTTGCTATCAATGCCAGGCTAAAAGCACATACAAATGGGGTATTAGTTGTCGACTTTATGTATAGCTGTAAGGAATGGTGGCCATCCATATATAAGTGAAAGGCTTCGCTTTTGCTAAGATCCTTTGATGACACCTTTTTCATGGTTCTTGCATGTGCTTCTTCTCAACAACTATGATTTTAAACCCTCCATAGCTCCATATTCTTAATTTCTTTTTTAGGCCATGCTTATCCTTGTACCCCTTTCCGTTTCTCCTTTTTCCTTTGTCTTCAAACTACTCTATTTCTTTTCGCTGTAACACATTAAACGCTTTAATTAAGTAAATTACACGGTAAAAGATGTGTACTTTTCTTATAATTTTACTTATTTTTAATTTTACTTTATTTCTTAAAAATATTTTATATTATAAAATAATTTTAAAAATATTTTATTAATATATTATAGAGTTGCCTATTTGTTGGATATATAATAGAGTTTATATAGTTGTTTTTATTAACTTTAATAGAAAATTATATTAAAATAACTTATGTAGAAAGGTTTTCCTAGATAGAGAAATTTATTATTAAATTGAGTTCTCAAGCTAAAAAGTTATTAAATTGATATTTATTATTATTTATTTTTTATAATAGTGCTTTCCTCAATTACTTTTAACGACAGTGTTGAATCAATAATAGCCCATTTGTTATGACTGATATAATATTCCATATCATCCTTGACGTTGATTAATTTTTAAAAACTTTGAGAAATTCTCATAAAGTACAATAATTGAAACTAGAAAACAAAAGTAGATGATAAAACACTAGGTCCTAATAATATTCTTAAAAGATAAGAAGGAATAGATCAATAGGGAGGTGCAAAAAGAGATCAAGGTCCACCACTATCATCAGAATTAAACATGTCATCATCCATTTTTTCTTGCTCTTTGAGGAAATAGGCTATTACTGTTTCAATCCAAACTGGAGGCCAGAGATCTTGGGCATCTTTGAAAATAATTAGGGAGTTTAGGCTCAAGTAGTTTGGGTTTTTGAGCTGTGGAGCTTTGTCTAATTTCAAAACATTGCTTAGGCTCAAAGCTAGGAGGACACGGTAGTTCTCCTACCATAATGCTAAATCATATATAAGCAAATTAGTCAATAAAAGACCAATATGCAGTAGTTGCAGAAATGGGCTCCAGAAGAACAAAGTCGCCTAGGTACCAACCAAGAGATGTACAAGTAGTTGGTTTGGTGGTTTTGGGATGATGATTTAAGCGATATAGAAAATGATATAGATCACATATCGAGTCTTTCTGTTGTTTTTTCCAGTCAATAGGGAGTGCGCTGAAGTTGAAAATGATTAATGGTGCAGATATAACCATTCGTATTCAAGCTATATAGGCGGTGGATAATTAATAGATTGGGCTTTTTGATCAGATAAAGAATGTCTCATAATTGGTATTTGTTCAGAATGTTTGCAAGTTGGATACACCATTTACGTGGTGGTTGGAACACCATAGGAGAGAGCTAGCATTGACTAGATTAGCAAGATGTTTATGAACATGCCAAGGAGAGAGGGAAATGGGGTATTGAATAAATGGCAAATAAAGCTCATAGGTGCCATATCGTTGGCTCAAAAAAGGAATCATAAAGATGGTAAAAGGATCTGGTAAGGTATTACCGTGTCAAACTGGTGGGGTTGTGGAGAATCAAATGGAGGTAGGTAAACAAACTTTTTTTAAGGAGAACAACATTGTCATCTAGTGTGGTTGGAAGAGTTTTACTGATTGCAGGGAAAGTTTTTTTTAATTCTAGCATAATATGGAAATTCCATGATGGGAAGAATGAGCGGAATTGGACGTTTAAGTATAGGAGAGAGCATTATAAAATCTACAAGGATATTGTGGTGACCTTTTATATGGCGCATGGTAAAATTTTAACGTAAAAAACAATCTTGCCAATGAAGTAATTGGATATTAGGTAATATCTTCCTCGTAGGCTTAAGGATCTTTGTAAAAGATATGTTGTCCATCTTAGTCAGAAAATGAAAAGGGCTTAAATGGAAATTGAATTTTTCGATGCCCTTTCTTACCGTCAAGATTTCCTTATAGATGGTGTGGTAGTGTTTTTCTAACTCCTTAAACTAACCATTAGCATTGACATAATAATATCTTTGCCCATAAATCTCTTCAATCAAGATAGTGCCTCAATAATGGCCACTAACATATATCTAAAGAATGCATTAGACTTTATCAAGAATCTTTAAAAGGAGTGGATTTTGACATGCTTGTTTTAAGTGTTGAACAACTCTGGTTTATTCTTTACTCCATAGTGGTGGAATCTTTCTTAACAATTTGTAAAAGAGAGTGGTGTAATTAACCATGTGGGGGATGAAATCTCTAACGTAATTTACAATTTCAAGGAATTGTTCAATCTGTTTTGTGTTGAGATTTTCATCAAAAAAAATGTAATAGCTCATTAGCTATATGTGTACTAGGTTGATAAAATCCATTATGAAAATTCATACCTAAAAATTCTATTTGGGTTATCCCAATATGACTTTTCTTGGCTGAGAGCATGATTCCATATTACTTTGTAAGATCCAAAAATGATCGGAGTAGAGTCTTATGATCTTCATAGGTCTTAGAGTATAAGAGGATGTCATTAATGTAGATCAAGTGTTGGAAAGAATGGGCTCATAAATTTTTTCATGACCTTTTGGAATAGTGATGGATCAAGCTTGAGTCTAAATGAGGTTACGGTCAATGGGTATTAAGCATTGGGAAGGTAGATGGCTATCTTATATGTTTCTTGTGGATCTATACCTAATTGTGAAAATCCTACTTTCAAGTCCAAAATTTGAAAAGATTGTTGCTTCTTTGAGGAACACGACTTGAGTGTTGATTTTTTGTTATGCAAATTTATTATCTTAAAAGAATCCATTTAAAGGTTTATAATTAATTACCAACCTCTTTTTCCCTCTCTTT
>JANITX010000008.1:33419673-33430999 GCA_027564395.1 Erythroxylum ulei
AAACAGAACTTGCAGATTTTCCAGATCTGCAAGCTCTGTTTTGCAGATTTGCGTCTTTGGAAGTGTTTCCAGATCTGCAAAATCCATTATCAGCTCTGTTTTGCAGATTTGCGTCTTTGGAAGTGTTTCCAGATCTACAAAATCCATTATTTACATCAACGAAAACCAAAATGAGTATACATTTAACTGCAAATGGAAAAAGATTTCAATTTATCTAATCCACAAAAGTAAGAGACTTAGTAAAATGTCCAGCAACCATGAAAAGTCGACAAAATCAAATATAAAATAACAAAGCATAGATTCAGCCAAAAAGGGGAAAGTGTTAAAATAGTTAATATCCAATCAATATGCCAATGATGATACTGCCGAAGACGAAAATTTTGCCAAAAGAGATCTAAAATTTTCACAATGTCCTAAACAGGATGAAGTAACAGATTGAAGAGAGCGTATGATGACCAACAAAGGTAAGACGTAGAGAAGCCTTTGTCTAGAGAAGAGAGACAATGAAACAATCAAACATGGAACACCAACTAGTAAGAGTATGGATATCTCTGAAAATTAAATCGTTGCCAGAATTCCAAATAAGTCACATAAGATTTGAATTGTAGTCCTGCATCTTATTATGATTGAGAAATTCCGCCACTGGCTAACTTGTGCCCAGTTACACCGATCAAAAGGGCAGTGGAGGGGTACATGGCTTCGGTCTTCCAAGTTATTTCCGTATCAAGAACACAATAGCTGTCTGTACATATGTTGGCTAAACGTTTCAACTGTATACAAGCGATTACTTAACTTCATCCATTTTCTTCTTGGAGCTTATAGCACAATTAATATTCATTTGCAGACATCAAAACTTTGTATCTTCAGGTAAATTGATAAAAAAAAAATCTGTAGGACTTTACAATAAATTAGTTAATAGAAGGATCAAATGTATTAAATCACTTATGAGTTTCTTTTCTTTCTTTTTTTTTTGGGATATGAACTCGGCAATCCAGTAGACATACACAGCTCTAGTCTGTAGCAAGCCCTAACTGGTAAGAAGCCACACAACAGATTTATGAATGATGATCAGATATATATATATATATATAGTTTGGATTTAAAGGATTCAACTCATCAAGGGAAAAATGCATTAGACCAAAGAGCATTATGGTTGTAATTATCACCAAAAGGCAGCATCATATCATCCCCACCAAAACCCGTAGGTTCTTGAGGGTTCATCAAATCCAAGAACCATTGTTGCCTCTGCATGTTCTCCATATTAGCATCAAAATCCGGCCTCTGAATCTGTTCTCTGGCATGCAATCCACGATGCTGTCTTGTAGCCACTGTCTCGACTACAGATGTTGCCTGTGCCACAAGTTGAGAATTATTTGACCCTTCCTCATTAAGCTTCTCAATTCTTTTGTGAATCTCCTTCAGGTTTTGCTCGATGAGCCATCCAAGATCATTCAAGTCCATCAGGTTCAAGTGTTGCAATCTGTTTCCGGTCAAGCTTTGATACATGATTTGTGTCACCTCCTTTTCTCTATTGTCCTTTCGCTGTTTCTTAAGCTGCTCGTTGGCTTTGGCAATCCTGTGCCTAAGGAAACTCTCTTGATTCACCATCTTCTTGCTTTGTTCCATTTCAGGCATTTGCTTGAATCGTGAAAGTACACGTTGAACCCCAACAGTCGAGGGCCAAACCTCAGGTTGAGGTTCGTAGGGACTATAAATGATAGCACATGCATCAACATCACAAAGGGTACTCAGTTCGCTTACCTTTTTCATCAGACCCTTCTTCCTTTTCTTGAAAGTTGCTTTTCTTGCAGAATCGTTTGTGATGTAAGCAAGTCTCACCTTCTTTCTAGTCATAGCGTGACTGATTAAGAAAACAAGTCAGTGCAACAATTTCTTGGTTGTTATTGCTCTTACACCCCAATAATGTATTCTATATATAGGGCTTAACAAGATACTATCACTAATTGACATGATTATAGAGTTGTTAAATCCTTGGTTGGACACATTTATTGTGGTTTTATATCCTCGAAATTAATAAATAATGATAACAAGCATTTTAGCATTAAAATGCAAATATATCTTTATCATTTCGTTGATTTCCTGTATCATATCTTGTCCAAATTTTAATATTATATAATTGTAAATCATAACTGTTGTTCCTTCAAACATATGGTGCTTATTTTACATATTCAAGTGCTATATTTGCTATTTCCGTCTTTGGTCCTCTCTTAATTAGCAACTAAGGCAGTCCAGATAAACAGACATAAGAATGGATATCTATTATTGCTTAATTTAGTAATTATGAAGTTGGTGCAACTTGCCAACGTATAAATAAACATTTTTGGTAGATAATTAAGTTATAAAATATCTATTAGAAGAAATTAAGGACAAATCAAAATGTAATTGCAAATATTACCAAGTTCCGCAATCTAAAACTTTAATTTTGATTTTTGACAGCTATCTCTTTTTCTCAGATCCTTGAAAATACATTAGGTTTGAACCCCAAAGTTTTGAACATGATGAATAAGGAGAGATTCATGCATGCTTCTTAGCACTCTGATCAGCTTTGAATAGTTTATGACTATATATATACATAGTTGTTTAGTGGAATATTGGTTAGTCTTTTATAAATATCATTTTTTAAATGATCTTTCATTTAATTTCTTTTTTTCATAAATGCTGTCTAATTGCTTTAGTCATTGACAGAGATGCAGGATGAAAACGTAATACGCATGGCTGTGTATAAGGTAGCAAAAGTATTGCAAACTAGTAGTATTCGATACTCAAGTTATTGTATCCAACAGATTCTGAAAGCCTTAACTATATGCATCATATATAAGCACGTTCTTAAACTAATATCCCTATAGACAACATTGCGCAATATGCAATTATGATAAGGTTCCAAATAAAGAAGATGTTTAGCATCCTAAAAGGCAGAAGAATGACATGCTCTCTCTCTATATCTATGTAGTCTAGGAGACAAGATGGTGTGCATGCTTGATTTTATCAAGCAATAAAAAAGAAGGGTAAAAGATATGGAACTCTTTTGTAATTTAATTTTTATAAAAACAACTTTTGATTTTCAATATCTCAATAACAATATTTTATAGTTTTTAAATTTTTAGAAAAACTATTATCTTAGATTTGGATTAAAAATAACAATATAAATATCATACGTAGACCAATCAAATGTTACGTATATATGATTCACTAATAAACTTGAAATGAGCTAATTAAACATGACTCAAATTATAATTATCTTAAATTATTAATTTAAATTGGATTTAATTGATCTAAATTAGGTTTCAAAGTTAAGTTGAGTTACCGACATTTGATTAATTTATATATGATATTCATACCATATGTATGTTTCGTTATGATTTTAACCAAATTCTAAGAGAATTTTTTCGAAAAATTTAAAGATTACAAGTTTTTTTTCTAAAATTTCTTAAATTGTAAAAGAGGATTATATTTTTACCCTAAAAATCTTTATTAATTCTTCAATTTGGACATTCATCAATTGTTTTATTTTTTAGGCTGGCAAATCTTTTATTCAATAATGACAAATACTGGAAATCCTTTTCATTAATTTACAACAAAAGAGAAAAAAAAAACTATGTATTGTATATACAATTACACCTACCTGCCTCATCTCTTGGTAGTTTGCATTCTGCCTACACTCGCGCGCGCTGCATTTGATAAGTGTGTCACATTGTTCACTTCAGATTTTCTACACAGCTAACATTCTAACACAAAAGTCGGTTTGACTGGAAGCTCCCACAATACCGATATATGTCTAGCTCAACTATATATGGAATCGTTATCGTGGGTGTAAGAATGGAAATTTTTATGGTATGGATCGGAATTGTACTACAACTTTATCAAATGAAAAAATGTAGTTTGATATCATTATAAGTTCAAAATTCGTGTTTATTTTGATGGAATAACGTATTTCTCTTAATAATTGTCTTAAAAGACATACTTGAGCCGATGCCCTTAATTACTTCCTCTTTCATGTGTACAATTGATGATACAGATTAACGCTGATTGTCGATTATGTCATTTGCTCTTATCCATATGTAGCAGCTAAGGCAAGGTTGGTCAGATTATCTGGATGTTACTCATTGGCATCCATAGAGTTTGACAAAAAATATATTATCCCAAAATCAATCGGTGAAAGGTGTGAATGGAAACTTTGACTTGGATGCCTCTTTTCCTGCCCTTTTGTGTCGGCAGTTTGACGTACGAGACGTGTGAAGAGTTGATATTGCCACTTTAATTTGTTGGTATTGATGAGTCATGTTAGAGGCTTTTGCAATTGTATTCTTCGAGCGAGCTGCTAACTAGCTTGGTTACAAGTCTAGCATCTTCTAATAAAAGGTCTCTGAACTTAACAGTTCTATACGTACCCCTTTCTCATTGAGCCAACTCCAACTCCACTTCCACTCTTGGTCCTCGTTTCTTCCTTCTAAATAGCAGGGTATCTAAAATAATATAGAGCCACACCTATTCATGTACGTACATCAAATTTGCCTTTCGAATAAGCTTTCAAGTTAGTATAGCTTAAATGTCAGCCCTGGAATGAGTTAAAAAGCCTTCAAAAGAGACGTATGTGTGAAAAGAAAAAAGTGGTTTTTATCATTTCCTTTATTTGATGGGTCGAATGCGGGCTTAAGCAAACTTAGAGATGCGTAGACCAAAATTTTAACAAAAGAAAGAGAATGGGTCCCCTTCTATACTTTTACATGCAAGCTCTGTTGGATTCCAAAAATGCACTTCCTTCCAAGGAGAAAGGGCTAGGAGAGGATCTCATATTAGAGGCTGACGTAATAGATCAACATACCTATTTACTCGTGGACTGATAAATGTGGGCTTTACAAAGATAGACCTTTGTAAGCTCATTCTAACATGTAAAAAAGATGATGTTGTCAAAAAGAGGAAAAGGATGGAGTACAACTGATTCAAAAGAAGACTCTTGCCAAGCTAACTATTCACAATATTTTAGATCTTAAGCAAAATAAGAAAGCGCCAAAACCCCTCTAAGTCTGTAATAAGGGTACTAAGGCAACCACTTCCAAAAATGCTTCTAAAGACAAGAAACACTCTCAAGTGGGAGTGTTTTCCCCAAAGTGGATGCTTTGCAACTGACTCTGTCTTTAAAAGGGCTATAATCTGAGTATAAATGTGTTAAGGCCTAGTCTTTTAAGTATATAGGAATTTATTGGAAAAGAATTCATTAGAGGCATCCCAATGATAGCTTAAGGTCAGCATCGCTAAGATGATACTCATTCTTTTTGTGTATTGACTTCTTAAGCCCTAGGAATTGTTTTGTAGGTTCTGTTGTCGGCGGAGGTCTACAATGACAAGTCCTAAGTGTAGGCCGAAAGACTGTTTTAGACTTATACTACGATGACCAAATTCATGAGAAGATTATAAGGGAGCTAAGGCAGGAATTGAAGATTATAAGCATAATACATGATACTTATGCCTATCCTTATAGTCCACAAATGCTGTGGGGTGTGGCCGAGTTGGCTAGGAACAAAGGAACTACATTCTCGCGTGCCAAAAATTATTTATATCCATCATAAGTTTATGGGGAGGTTGATATGTAGATAAAACGCATTACATCCATTCAGATTAGTAACAAAGTTTAGTTTAAACAAAATATTGGGTCTATAATAAACTTGAAAATTAAGAAGAATGAAGGACAAGATTAGTGTTAAAATTATTAGATTAGTGATATATCTTTCACTTGGACCATTTTCAACATTTTTCAATCATTTTATCTTTTAAATTTTAATCTAAATTATATAAAACTAATCTACTAGTGGAAAGAGGAAATTCAATACATACTAATCATTTCACTTACGAATACGATAAACATACAATCATAGGGTACAAAAGAAAGAGAGAAATTCGAAGACCTGACTGACACATGATAACAACAAATTACCAAACCACTGTGTTGTCCCCCGAAAGCCACAGCCACATCCACACACAAAACGACTTGTTCCCAATCTTTACAAAGTTTATGGTTTTGGAGATTTTAAGAAGAAGATACAAACGAAAGAAAAGTTCGAGTCTAGAGACACCTGACCAGATAACACTGAATCAACGACATAAGAATGAATCATCATGTGGGGTATAATTCCATCTGCATTCAAACAAACAAGAAGTTATCAGTAACTGCCTATTTACCTTCAAGAATGTGCTGCCATAATTAAGCCCCTTCTAACTTTCAATCTTATAGCTAGGCCTCTCACCAATAGACCACAGTGTCATTCTTGACCTATCAAAGTTACTCAAAGGAGTGAAATCAAAGTCGAGTTATTATTTTTAATTTCCATATAATTAAAGGCTGGAAGTTATCATAGATGAATAATGATTGATGGACCCTCGTGTATGCAGATGGAGTTATGTGATGCATCGATGTCAGTGGTCCTTCCTGGTCCATCGTAATAAAACACCATCAGCTTTAATTATTTGAAGGGGTATGACAGTGGTGGACGTGCCTCTTGTTTTCGATCAAAGCTACTTGAGTTTGTTCTTATCTATACGCATAGTCCGTACTTCTTTCGTTGATTTTGAGCACCTCTTTCTCTCATTTACTAGATGATGTATTTTATTTGAGTAAAAGAAGCAAATCTGAAAGGGGAAACAAGTTCCAATCAAACAAAAACAAAGAGAGACAAAGAGAAACATACATACAAATACAGTGGCATCGGGAGACCCTGGAATGGAGTTTTATCACTTGGTAATGGCATATACAGCGTAAATAATACCAGGAAGGTAGCCGAAGATTGTTAGAACTAAACAGATCCAGAACTCTGCCTGCATACCAAATCCAGAAACAACATAAAATTAGAAATTCCTTTCTCTTGTTTTGGTTTTGGAAATGGAAAAGTTGTTGCAACTAAATTCAGAATCAGATTATTAAAAGGCAATAAATAATTAATTGAAAAGAGAGAGAAGGGGAAAGACTAGGAGTAGTGAGTATACCTTACAACCATACTTGAGAAAAACACCAAGAGGAGGCAATATTATGGCCAAGAGGATGTCTACACATGTTGCTGTTCCTTCACTCGGCATCTTCTTCTTCTTCTTCTTCAAACAAGAATTATGAGACTTAAACTGGGAAACCAACAGAAGCACTCTGATCTTCTCTGTCTTCTTCTCTGTTGCTAGTCTTTTTCTGTCTTCAGAAGATAAATCTCGTAGTCACTACCATCCCCCTTTATACCCACCCTACCATACCCACGTGTTCGCATTTCCCTAAACCTTAGTCATTTAGTAGTGTGATCTGGAACCGCGTTGGACTTTGTTTTGTACAGCTTAACTTCTTAAAGCTTACACTTCCTAATTCCTATATTTTCTATAACACGGAAACTCAAGCATATTCAATAAATCTTCAAATATAATAATTAACTTAAAATTTTAAAACCAAAGATATCTATAACCACTCTCCATCATCATATTTAATTTAATTCGTTCTCTATGGTATACTTCTTCCGATTCATAATACGTGTCATTTTAGAAGAATTTTAATTATTTAAAATAAGTGTTGTTTGTGACTTTTTATACATATTTATAATTTTACTTTCAAAATTATCCTTTAATTTCTCTCAAATTTTAATTATATAGATTATATTTTTAAAACATTTTAATATGTAATTAATAAGGATATATCAGATATTTCATTAACTTTCTTAATAAATATACATTCCTCTAAAACGACACTTAATATAAATCGAAAAAAATATAATGTTATGTTCTCTTTGTTTTTTTTTTTAAGCCACCATGTTGAAATGGATATAGAAAAGAAGCAAAAGGAAACGACCGTTCAGATGGGCGTCGACATGGGTCTGGAATGGGAATCATTTTTGCCTCTTTAAAGATTTGTTTTTAATTTTTGACAACCGACCAAAGGAAACAAAAAGGTGTATCCACCAATGACTTCGTTACGCAGATACCTTACGGCCTTTAAATGAAAATGCCCTTTCTTTTTCAAGCTTGCTTCGTCCTGTTTTATCTTTCATCGAAAGGATTACGATGGCGTACTAGTCTGTCAGGGTCCTACGAAGAGAGGATCGCCCTATCCTTTAGGATTTCTATTTACTTTTAAATTATAAATTATTTTAATAATTTCTAAAATAAATAAGATAATAAAAGAGAAGCGATCCATGTATGACGGTTAACCACGACGCACAACATGTGATTCCCCATATTTGACGCAGTATAAAGAATTTGCAACCCACTTCTCTGTACTCTTCATGCTGAATCATCACGATCCGAGTCTTGGCGATTAAAAAACCCACGTGGCCCAGTTGTTTTCTACTTGCCATCTAAAAACAGCATAGCGTTTCCATAGCGATTGACCTGTTTTTAGAAGAGGAAGCACTTTATCTTGGTTCAACCTTCTCCACTTACGTATTCCCTGTATTCTGCTTTGCAGGAAGCCTATATGAGCAGTGGAATTGTTAGAAGAAGCCATGCACATCCTCAATAATGTCCTAACCCCTTCTTCCTTGAAAATTCCTAGTAAATGGAAAAATAATTCTATGCCATCCTAACCATCAAACTAAAGTCTAGTGCTTAGTTTACCTAAAATCTTTGTAACTGAAAATTAAATCATCATATATATATATATATATATATATATAAGTCTAGTCGTAAATGTAAGAAAAGGGATGGGACCACATGAGTAAATATGTACTGCTTTCTCCAATATCGGGAACAAGAGTAAACACAAAGAAGGAGGAAAAGTAAGAAAATTTTTCTTCTCTACCTCATCTTTTTCCGAGATTCTATTTATATTAAGGGATTTATAACAGAATTGATTATAACCACTTGTATTTCTCAGTTTTTTCAATTTGTAAAAATAAAAAGAAGAGTTTCTATAACATTTAGGCTGTATAGTCATTCAATCAAATGAGCTTCTTGTGTGCTCTTTTAGGTATGTGGTCATTAGTTTTTGAGTCTGCAACATTATCCCAGTTATCCAACACAACCTTGTCCTCGAGGTGGAAAGAAAGAAAATCCTTAATGAAGTCAGTGAAATCTTCCTAAATAGCCTCAGAAGTAGGTTGATTCTCCCAGCGTATAAGGAGTTGGTGGACAGAAATGTTGTGGATGAGAGTTCGAGTCTAAAGGACTTCAGCCGAAAACAAGAGAGGTTGTGAGTTGATCAAATGGGTAGGAAGGGAGGTGGGAGGACCAAGAGGGTTACTAAAACATTTCTTAAATAAGGAAACATGAAAAACATCATGTATTTTGACATCTGTTGGCAAGGAGAGTCTATAAGCCACCTGACCAATGCGTTTGGTAATCTGGAAAGGTCCGTAAAAATGTAGGGCCAATTTGTTGGATTGACAGTATGCTAGAGTGGACTGGCGATAGGGCTGGAGCTTCAGAAAAACCCAATCACCAATATAAAATTCGATATCCGAACGTTTAGCATTAGCCATACAGGTTATTCAAAGCTGGGCACATTACAGATTAGATTGAAGTTTGAGGATTACTTGGCATTGTTGCAGAAGATTGTAGAGTAGCAACCAAAGTATTGTCGCTAATATAATCATGCAGCAATGGTGGAGGGCGACCGTAAATAGCTTTATATGGAGTCATTTGGATTGTCAAGTGATAAGCAATGTTGTAACTGTATTCTACCCAAGGAAGAAAGGAGACCCAAGATTTCGGGTTGGCAGCAATGAAGGCACGTAGGTAATCTTCGAGGCAGCGGTTGAGGACCTTTGTTTGACCATCTGTTTGCGGATGGTAAGCACTACTTGTGGCTATAGTAGTTCCCTTGACCATCTATTTGCGAATGGTAAGCACTGCTTGTGGTTAGAGTAGTACCCTGTAATTTAAACAAGTCCTGCCAGAAGGGACTCATAAAGAGAGGATCTCTATCGGAGATAATAGTGGCACGAAGGCCATGTAATTTTATAGCATCTTTGACAAAGATGTCAATAACCATAGAGGCTGTAAAGGAAGAAGGTAAGGTAGAAAAATGGGCATGTTTGGTGAGGTGGTCCACAATAACCAAGATGGCAGACTTGCCATGGGAAAGAGGCAAATGAGTGATGAAATCTAAGGAGATGGAATCCCAAATCTTACCAGGTATAAGGAGTGGTTGTAATAAACCTTAACAAGTAAAGTATTTATGAACAAATTCAGAGACAGTTGTGCGCACGGATGACCAGTAGAATTGTGCGACAAGCCGAGCAAGAGTGCATTGTGCCCCGACGTGGCCACCAATGGGAAAATTGTGGAACTCAGATAAAAGCAGAGGGTGGAAGGTCGATTTAGCTGGGACTAAAATTCTGTTTTTTTATAAGACCAAGTTGTCAACAACAGAGTGATCCAGTTAAGCAACTAGGTCAGATAGGATTGAAGTAAGTAGAGAAGTTGAGTGTGGGTTGGAGCAATAGAAAGCGCGCAGACCATCCAAAAATTGCTGCAAGGGGTTTAGATAAGAAGGGATGAAGGGTAGCAGCAGGTAGACGGGATAAAGCATCCGTAGGTTGGTTAACGAAACTTGGCTTATAAATAATGTTAAAATCATACCCTAACAACTTGGTAAGCCATTTTTGTTGGGTTAGAGTTTGAACCATTTGATCTGTGAGAGACTTCAAGCTTTGATGGTCGGTTTGAATTGTGAAATGCCTACCCAATAGATAATGATGCCATTTCTTGATGGATTCAGTAATGGCAAAACATCTCTCCTTCATAAGTAGAGGCTGATTGAAGACGGGGGCACATCTGTTAACTAAAGTAAGTAATAAGATGGATAGATTAGGTTAAGACTACTCCAATAGAAGTACCCAAGGCATCTGTCTGTAGCAAGAAAGGCACTGAGAAATTAGGTAAGGCTAATGTTGGCGTGTGGCAAAGAGTTGTCTTAAGAGTATTGAATTTTGGCTTAAAGTTGAGTTCTAGTTGCTGTCCACAGTTGAGAATAGTTTGTAGTGTTTTGGGTATAACTCTAGGAATAATGAACCAAATTGCATTAACTTTATTTTGTTAGAAACTTAATACATAGATGAACATTTGTTCAGAAGAACATATTGTCTAAAAATGTCAGTTTCTAGGTCAGAATGGCTATACGAAACTGATCCAAAAACTTGTCCTGTGAAAACAACTGTTTGAAGGTTTCAGGTCACTTATCCCACAATTGTGGGAAATTGTTAGGAAGGTGAAAAATGGGGTTCTGTGCAATTGATGAACTATATAAGGTTTAGTTAATTTATTGGCTACAATAGGACTTAAATAGACTTGTTTAAGGTGTGTTTGAACTTAAATTGGTATTCGATGTAATTGAGTAATA
>JANITX010000008.1:33433787-33444580 GCA_027564395.1 Erythroxylum ulei
TATATATGCATATAGAGGTTGCCCACACTAAAAGAATGTCGTTGCCCATGGTGGATTGGATTAAAAAAAACTATATTAAAGGCCTAGCTTTACAATTTCTTAGCTCAAGTCCGGTTATTAATAAGGCTTGGTTTGACAATTTCTTAATAATGGGTCGGTTTGTTTACAAACAATTTTAAACCCCCCCCCCCCCCGAAACAAATTCCTGGCTTTGCCGCTGGTTCTGATCTATTAAATACAACCCAGATCAGCTGATAAAGATTTCTGATCTAATAAAAACAACCCAGAACAGCTGATAAAGATGCAAACCAAATCAGTATCTTTGAGTTTAGCTTCTACGTGGAAGTAGTGAGCTTGACACCCTATTAAACAAGGACTCACTCACGTGACAAAGTAGAAACCAATTAAGTATAAATACAACTAAGAACACAATTAATATATGTATGAAGTGTGAGTAATATTAAGAATGGAGAAAAAGAACCAACAATAAATCAAATAAGAAGCAGAGAGAAGGGGATAAGGGAGGAATTATGAGAAACTCGTGGAATGGGTGGATCGGGGAAGATACAAAACAAGAACCATGTATATTGTTCATAACCAAAAATGGTATCTTCTTGATTATTATCCGAATACACAGATGCATATTATCTTCCCCCATCCACCCATCCACAAGCTTCCCATAATCCTAAGCCTCCCTCTTCATTTCCTCTCTTTTCTATTTTGTTGCCTCGGTTTTTTTAGTATCACCACCTATGTGATTACGTGAATTTGCTCGAGCGTTAGACTGATTGCGGGTTATATAGTAGGAGCAGCAGCAGCTTATTATCGGTACCTGCGCCAAAAGCAAAAGAAGCGGTTTCTCTTCTTTTGTGCTATGATAATGACTTTCTTTCCTTGCTTTTTGTTAAGCTTTACCATTAAGTATTATGCCTAGTGGACCTCTGTCACTTCTCTGGACTTTTACCTACTCACCTAACCTTGACTAAGTTCATATTTATTCTATGAAGAGTAAAAGATACACTTATTAGCCTTCCAATTAACTAAAGTTATGGTTAGTTGGGGAATCATTACAGATTAGACATTAGTGTGTGTATGAGGCATCCGATTCCAATGTAAACTAAAAGCTTCGCAGGCCGGTGGAGAATTCTAATCGGATTTCTTTTGGAATAGCCCAAAAATAGTTATTCGTAGAGGCCCTGGGAGCACTTACTTTTAGACTAGATCAAAGTAAAAGCTCTCCTTCATTTTCGTTTCAATTCTCTGCCACTTACACTCCTGAGTTCCGGTTTTGGGCCTTCCAAGTACTAACTCCCATATTAGACTGAACTTGGGATGGGACCATTGCTTCTCGATTGTGGCAACAGACATTTCTCCCTTGATATATTATGTTAGTCCAAATTTACGTTACCAGTACTTCGCCTCCAACCTATTTTCATCATGTCTGAATCAATGAGTCAGAACTGCGTATGAATGATGTAAATTCCATCCATTGGAAAGGGCACAGAATACCAATACGAACAGCTGTACGTGGTCCTGCAGTATGTACAGTACAATGCATGCACGTTGATACATGGGAAGTGGGTGTTATTACTTATTACTGGCTAATTAATTCTGTATGCTCTTTCCCAAAGGTACGGGCATACTGGATGCCTTCAAATTATTCTATGCATATCCTTTCTTCCTATTTATGGAACTTAGCTAATTTTAGCTATGCCCACTATCACCAAGTGATGATATTAAAATCAACAAAGACTGTTAGATGAGCGTAGTGGTGTATTAAGAGTATGGTCCATTGGTCCTGAAGAAGCAGGAGATGATTCAAGGTAGTTGTAGTACCAATCCAATTAATGAGGCTCCACAGCCAAAAAGCTAAAACCTTATAATAACTAAAGTTTGATTCCTTTTCTATTACCTTTTCAATTATCTTTCTAATATAACTATATATTAATTTATTTGCTAGTAATTACTTAACACTTGCTTTCTTGCTGTCTATGGAAAGGACAAATAATAGTGCGTTGGCCAAGAGGTTTCATATCACCTGTAGCTAAAAGCATGTGCCGTTGTGTTCTTGTTGAAATCTATCCATCTAAAAAAAATTAAAATAGATCTCAATAAAAACAGAGTGACGTAGGCTTTTGAAAACAAGTTATTTGTCCTGATCAAGGAGTCGAGAAATAGGGGGAGGTTCCAAGAAAATGGACCATTTTGCACACATACATATGTAGTGTATATGGAGTCGATCTCAGGCAATGCATTGTAGCTATATATCGTCTGAAAATTTCAATAAAATGAAACAATATGTTCTGTTTTTCTTGTTCTTTTTGTTATTGACCGAATAAAGATTCCGAAGTGATTGATCAGATTTGAGTCATGTGAAATGACTGTGGACACGTGAAGTCCGCGCCGTCGTTCCCTCTTATGGCTCCAACTACTGGCATAAGTTCCTCGTCCTCTTACTTAACACCCGTTTCAGTCCTATTTTGTGCCACTATTTTGCGCCAAAAATGATATCATTTTAGGTGTAAACAGAAATAAAATAATGTCATCTTTTGCGTACAAGTATATATATCTGCTGTCTTTACTACTTAGAAAAAGAGAATATCCACACAAAACAATATAATTTAAATTGGTAAATCAAAAATTTCTTAAAATTTTTATGTTGTAAAAATAATTTTGTTTTGAAAAATTGTAAAATTAAGATTTGAGTTTACCAGGAGAAGATGGATATATATTTTTCCGTTCGTTGTTTTTTTTGTGTGCCCTGCTCTCCTACAATTAGCAAGCCTTCTGTCGTCTTCTGCATCCAGTTGGCCTCTCACTTTTCTTCACAAACACTCAATCTTTCCTTGTTTGTCTCGGAGCTCATTTGCTTCCTCTACGTATCACTCCAAGAACAGATCTTATGTTCTCGTTAACTTGTGTTAAGATATATGATATATATTTTATTATTTAATTTTGACATTTTTTATAATTAGATCTCCAAGATAATGAAAGACTTCAAATTCAAATCATGATAAGGTAGAAAATATAATTGATTTGACTTGGATAAAGACCTAATCTTGAAAAATATGTGGACGCGCATCACGTGACCAAAAGGTGCGATGAATGAAGAATTCTACTATGTGAAGACTTCTTGCATGATGTGAGTACCTTGTTCTTGGATTTGCCTACGATGGTGGACTATCAAGGTTCTTTTTTATTATTGTCGTAAATATATCATTGCCATATAGGAGATGATTGCCGTATAGGTTGGGTTAATGGTTATTTTCCACTTAATTTTCTTTATGCAATCTAAGTCTTTGTTCTTGTATATGGGGATGTTCTATTGATATTTTCTTTGATGATTGCCGAAAACGTGAAGGGGGTTTTCGTAGAAATTATGTGTTTGTTCAGCTGCATATTCTTTTGTTTTTGAAGAACCAACAGAGGGTTATGTGATTGTTGATTTTGGGAGCTACATTTTCCTCTGTTTTGAAAGTCCATTGAGAGCAATTGGGTAGTTGGTTTTTCTGGGTATTGCTAATTTTTTTATTAAGGGATTACGTAATTTTGTGGCTGTCGTTTTGTTGTTGGTGTGCGAAAATTCCAAAAGTTTTTGTGGCTTTGTAGCTGTTGTCTTTGTTGTTGGTTTGATGTGAAAAACTCAGTGGTTGTCGTGGTTGTTGCAGCTCTATTAGGTTAATGTTTCGATGATGAAACATTTGTTGATTTGAGTTGTTTTATGGTTGCTGTGCGTGGTATTTTCAGTGACTATATCGAAGATTCATAGCAGATTTCTTAGTTGATAACTTCTCATTCTTTTGTTGATGAAGCGACATATTTAGGGGAGTTGTTTTTATCTTAAGTGTTTTTATTTATGCTTAATTTTGTTTAATCACTTGAGTTATTTATTTAGTGTTCTTTCATTATAAGATTGCTGAGAAAAATTCTCTGTTGAGGTTAGTATGAGGCAGTGCTACTATTGGATGTGAAATTCTTTCACGGGTTGTGAGGAAGAGGGATATTGTCAAGGGTTAAGTGGTGTCGACTCAGTAAAGCCTTATATAAAACTATTGTCGTTAGTGAACGAATTAAGCTAGGTGAAGGCCCTGCAGACGTAGGCAAGGTGTGCCGAACTGCGTTAATAAATATTGGTGTTGATTTCTATTTGCGCGTTTAATTTTTTGGTTTTTGATTGTGCTAGAAATGACTGCGGCAAAATCAAAGAGTTTGTGAAACTACTACACTCCTACGGTTCTTTCAATTGGTATCAGAGCAGATCACTGAATCAGAACTTGGTACTTCAAGTTGGTGCAGATCCTTGTTTCACAATTATGGCTATAAGAGAAGGGAGCTCATTAAATAGTAATTTCAAACAACAAGGGAAAAATCAAAAGGGCGAAAGAAAAGAGAAGAAAATTCAATACTATTAGTGTCAAGGATTCGAACATGTGCAAGCGGAATGTGCTAATACCTTGAAGAAGAGAAAATAGAAGTCCTATACAAGCATTTAGAATGAGAATGAATCCGGAAGTGAGTATGGTAGTGAAGAAGAAGTTGTGAATAGTGCTATATTAGTTGCTTTATACAACAAAAGTCCAGTTACTTGCTTTACAACAAACAAGAATGAAGTAACTGATGACGAAAGTGTGAGTAAATTAGAAAATTATGGGAAAACGCAGGCGAATCAGTTCAAAGCTCAATATTAGATTATGTTAGTGATGACAGTACTTTAGATGATAAAAAAGAAGGCATTTATGAAGCCTATGAGTTAATGTATGCTAAATAGGTCCAAGCATGTATGAAAAATGAGAAGTTGAAGAAAGAAAACTCTACCATGAAGAACACCATTCAAGACCTTGAGAAGAAGTTGTTTTCTACAATAGATGAGCTTAATGAAACCAAGTTGAAGTTGGTCAACATGGAAAAGGGAATAAGAATGTTAAATGGAGGTACTGAAAAGCTAGAAAAGTTATTGGGAATTGGTAAGACTAAAGGAGATCTTCAAGGAATTAGCTATAGAGATGAATGTTCCAAGTCGAATGATGAGAAAATTGGTGCAACCAAATCTATCTAAGGAGAAATCTCAAAGGAAAATCGGAGGTTCATACCTATATGTCACTTTTAAGGAGTAATTGGGCACATAAGACTGAAATGTTACAAGTTGTTACAAATGATGTTTCAAAGGGGTCAAAACTGAAAATCTAGACTCTCTCTATTAAATTTTTAGCAGCAACTCATATTACCAAAGCACTCTTGGGTTAGAAAGGGCTAAGTACAACCATAAAGACGTAGTGAAGGAAAAACAAGAAATTGTCCAGATTCACAGTTAGTTACTGCTTTTGAAGAAACTGTTCAGACTAAAGATAAGCTAGTTGTTTTAAATGAAAAAATCAACCAGACAATTGATGAATGAGATAATGTGATGAGGAATAAGCTCAGGTTTGAATTTCTTCGAGGGGCACAGGAACTGTGTGCTTTACATTTTTGAAGTATAGTTTGGTGTTATTTATTTAAAAAACAAAAAAACAAAAAAAGAGGTCGAATGTGTTATCGTTTAGGCTTTCTGAGTTTTTATTTATGAATTTTCTAAGGTTCAGTTGATTGATGTGTACATGAGGCTATGCTTGATGATGGGGTTTATGAATTTAATCAATCTTATGAAGATAGATTTGAAGTGAGCAATGATATGTTGGCATTTGTATTAAACTGATAGTAAATTATCATCTTAGCTTTTTGCTATTGCACTATGTGCTTATGATTCTTCCGCTGCACCTACTAATTATTTTTATCTTTATTCGTTGAGATTGATGGCATTGAAGGCATTTTTCGTTTTGATATTGTTTTGTTCTAAGGGGGAGACATTATATTGTTTTTGGTGATTATTCAATTCAGGGGAAGATTTTAAGGTACCTTCGTGACTTTTAGTCTTGCTTTTTGGCATCTTTTTGTCCCAAGGGGAGAAATTTGGATGATTAGATAATTGTTCATTATTGTTTCTTTGGATGTTTCTTGAACTTGAAGAATTTAATGGATGTTGGATTAAAGGGGAGTTCCTTTCTCATGTGGATTATATGTCCAATTATTTCATTTAGGGGAAGTTTCCTATTTGTGACAAAAATTCCAAAAAGGGGGAGATTGTTAAGATATATGGTTTATATCTTATTATCTAATTTTGAAAATTTTGATAATTAGATCTCTGAGATAATGAAAGACTTCAAATTCAAATTAAGATAAGGTAGAAGATACAGTGAGTTTGACTAAGGTATCTTCGTGACTATTAGTCTTGCTTTTTGGCATCTTTTTGTCCCAAGGGGAGAAATTTGGATGATTAGACAATTGTTCATTATTGTTTCTTGAACTTGAAGAATTTAATGGATGTTGGATTAAAGGGGAGTTCTTTTCTCATGTGGATATTATGTCCAATTATTTCATTTAGGGGGAGTTTCCTATTTGTGACAAAAATTTCAAAAAGGGGGAGATTGTTAAGATATATGGTTTATATCTTATTATCTAATTTTGGCATTTTTGATAGTTAGATTTCTGAGATAATGAAAGACTTCAAATTCAAATCAAGATAAGGTAGAAGATACAGTGAGTTTGACTTGGATAAAGACCTAATCTTGTAAAAGATGTGGATGTGCATCATGTGACCAAAAACTGTGATGAATGAAGAATTCTACTATGTGAAGACTTCTTGCATGATCTGAATACTTTGTTTTTGGATGTGCCTATGGTGGTGGACTGTCAAGGTTCTTTTTTTTTTTTATTGTCGTAAATATATCATTGCCATATAGGAGATGATTGTCATATAGGTTGGGTTAGTGGCTATCTTCCACTTGATTTTCTTTATGCAATCTAAGTTTTTGTTATTGTATATGGAGATTTTCTATTGATGTTCTCTTTGATGATTGCTAAAAACGTGAAGGGGATTTTCATGGATGTGCTTGTTCAGCAACTACATATTCTTTTGTTTTTGAAGAATCAACAGATGGCTGTGTGATTGTTGATTTTGGGAGTTGTATTTTCCTTTGTTTTGAACGTCCATTGAGAGCAATTGGGTAGCTAGGCTTTTTTTGGGTATTGCTGAGTTTTTCTATATAATTTTATGGCTATTGTTTTGGTATTGGTGTGCGAAAATTCTAGAATTTTTTTGTGACTTTGTAGCTACTGTCTTTAAACTTCAGCAGTTGTTGTGGTTGTTGTAGCTTTATTGGGTTAACATTTCGGTGATGAAATGTTTGTTGATTTGAGATGTTTTGTGACTGCTGTGCGTGGGATTTTTCAGTTACTATATTGAAGATTCATAGCAGATTTCTTGGTTGATAACTTCCCATTCTTTCGTTGATGAAGCGATATATTTAGGAGAGTTGCTTTTTTATCTCAAGTGTTTTCATTTATGTTAAATTTTGTTTAATCACTTAAGTTATTTATTTAGTTTTCCTTCGTTATAAGATTGTTGAAAAAAAATCCTCTGTTAAGATTAGTATGAGGCGGTCGTACTATTGGGTGTGAAATTCTTTCACGGGTTGTGAGGACGAGGGAAAGTGTCAAGGGTTGAGTGGTGTTGGTTCAGTAAAGCCTTATATAAAACTATTATTGTTAGTAAAAGAATTAAACTAGGTGAGGACCCCACAGATGTAGGCAAAGTGTGTCAAACTATGTTAAACAAATATCGGTGTTAATTTATATTTATGCGTTTAATTTTTTTGGTTTTTTATTGTGCTAGAAACGATTGCGGAAAAATTGAAGAGTTTACAAAACTATTACACTCCTACGGTTCTTTCAACTTGTTCTAACCTTCTTCCATTAATTTCTATCTACACATTTATACGAGAATTATATAAATATGTAGATAAAAATTAGTGGCTTTGTTTTATAACAGGCTAAATGCACAGGTGATTCCATGCCATCACTCCATCACTGAAGTTTTGTTGCGACTAGTAACAGGCTTTTTACATTTCCAAATGTATGTAGAGGAGAGCATTTGGAGAGTAGTTTTGGTTAATTGCTAAAGAAAACATCAGCTAGTTTCCAGAATCTAAACTGGTCCTTTCGGTTTAATTATTACAAACATCGAGTTTATGTTTTTTTTTTAATTTAAGAGGCATCAATCCTAGATTTTTAGGATCTTTTGGAACAATTAAAGAAAAGGCTTGGTTGATATTGTATATCTTATACTACTGACAGCGACTCCATTATTATTAAAAATAAGATGTCGTGTTGTAGCTGTAAATAGAGTGGTGTCTTTGTTTCCTTTTTACTAACTTTGTTAGCTAACCGGAACTTTGCTGACATTAATGTCTTCTTCTTCCAAGATTATGCATGCATGCCGTGTTAGTTTGTGAAAAATTGAAGAGATGATTGTTTCGCAAACCTTCCGATTTTTTTCTGACAAGCACAAAAATTAGAAAAAAATTAAATGCACCAAAGATAAACAAAACAGAGATTTGTTAACGCAGTTCGACACACATTGCCTACGTTTATGAACCCCTCTCCTAGCTTAATCACTTTCACCAAAGTTCAATAGATTTACACAAGGGCTTTCAAAGCTGACTCACTCAATCCTTGAAACTATCTCTCAACCTTACTTCCCGTGAAAAAGTTTCACACCCAATAACACAATCGACTTGTGTTAACCTTAACAGAGGATTTTTCTCTACTACTCTTAATGAAAGACAATTAATAAAAATAACTCAAGTGATTAACTATCTAAGAACGAAAACAAAAAACACTTGAGACAAAAACATAACAACTTCCCTATGGGTTCAGCTCCTCTAAAATAAATCATAAAGTTGTTCACACAAAATAGGCGATTCATGCACATTTCAGATCCAAGTTATAGTTGCGGCAAAAGGACTTAATGCAAAATAGATCCAGCAAATATACCTCCACACGATAATCTACTGAAGCCTTACCACGATGAGTCACACACCCAGGACAAACAATACATTCAAAAACTTCACCATATTAATTACGCAGCTTGTAGCCAACTTTGAACAGAGGACACACGCAATTTACCGAACACCTCAGCCGTAAGTCATACACTAAGAAATCAATAAACACTGCAGCACCAAGTTGGATTTTTCAACAACATAAACACACCCATGACAAACAATACATTCAAAAACTTCACCACCTTAATTGGGCAACCTGTAGCCAACCTTCAACAGAGGACACACGCAATTCACCGAACATTCTAGTCGTAAGTCATATGCCAAGAAATCAATAAACACCACAGCACCAAGATGGATTTTTCAATAACATAACATCAGCATATTAATCTCTCCATCCACGTGACTCTCACAAAGCTAAAAGCTCACAACCCCAAAATTTCAGAAATTGTGCAGCCAAAAAAACAGAGGAATACCAAGTTGCGCATATACCATCTGTTGATTTCACATACTACCTTTCAGCCCACTTGGCCATAATTAACCAAACCTCTAGTTAAGATAGAGTTCTATCACATCTAAAACATTATCCAAGATAACCTTTTTATTTTTGAATCCAAGTCAAACAACAATAATATCTTATAGTTCTAATTAATAAAAATATGTCAAAACAAAAATAAGTAGATATATATCATATATCTAACAATCTCCCCCTTTTTGACATTTTTGTCACAACTATTAAGCTCCCCCTAAATAACATAATTTGACATATATACATTGAATCCACAATGCCCCCCTCAAGTCAAGATCCAATAGGCAACGCAATCATAAGTCAGGCATAAACAACAAATCTCAAAAGATCAAATACAACTTCAGTCAAGTCTTATCTTCTCCCCCTTTGGGACAACATATGCGAAAAAGACAAACTCAAGGAGCGCCAAAAAAGCATAGAACTTACTGTTTTAAATGGAGAAGAGCGTCATTAGCCACTTGAATAATGCCTTCAATCCTCTCAATTTCAGTAAAAAGAGCCGTATGAGGATTGACAGAAGCCGTCCTCGAGACATTTGAGGGGCCAGATGAAGTCTACGGCAAATCCACTACCCGTGGTTGTTAAAAAATTCTTGGAGAGATGTTCATCAAAGCCATCAACTCAAGTATACTTAACTCCATCTTGGGAACTTCATTGGCATATAAAAATTGAGAGATCAAACATGGAAAGTATAGTAAAGAGTGTGGCTTACTCTTAATAGCCAACATAGCTTCAATAATGAGACATCCAAGATTGAATCGCACTCAGTATTGATCGCATAAATCAATTTGGCCTGCGCCAAGTTGACAGAGACAATATGTGTGCTCGACATCCAGTTGGTTACTACTAACTTGAAGAGCACGAAATACTTTTGGGTAAGCATTGAAGAATGAAGTACAGAGATAGATGACCGTGTAGTTAATTTTCCACCAGTCAATACCATAGCAATTAAATCATTAGACACATTCCAATCATCATCATAAATTTGATCACCAATCAGATTATGAATTCCCATAAATAAATTTAAACAATCAACATCAAAACAGACTACCTGACCCCACACATATATTGCTCTATAACTTTTAGTAGTCCCATTCAGAATATCAAAAGATAAATTCTAGTAAAATTCTTTTATCGGGTTTGAGTCATAATGCTGCGGAAGCAATGAGACTTGCAGTAAATGTCTCTCTGATAATAAAGTGTCCAGACCATGTTGTTAAAACTCCTCTAATTGATTGGACGATCGAGAACAAACTCAAAAATGTTGAGAGTCCCCCATTTCTGTTTAGTCGCAAAGAAGTTGTTGGATCCCGATTCCGGAACCCAACTACTTAATCCGAAAAACTCAAACATAAACAAAGAACGCAGCGAAGGAACGAATTTCTTATCGA